>PVKB01004254.1:0-151360 GCA_004027205.1 Ctenodactylus gundi | reverse complement strand
GAGACCCACCACCCACTTTCTCCACAAACTTGCACACCAACATTAACATCCAGGATACCTCTCGGCTCGAGTGGTTGTCACTGCGGTGTTTGCCAAGTGGTGATTTTCCACTTCGCTTCCGTCTGCGTTGATTCTGCTGTCAGGACGGCCTCTCTCTCTCTGTCATCCTTGTATATTAGTATAAACTCAAGGGTTGCTAGATTGCAGGCTGCTCTTACAGGTTCCACAATTCCTGTTCAGAAGTAAGCATTTAATGCACAGCTCATCAAATTAATGTAAAATTCAAAACTAAGGTCTGACAGCAAGCACGAGGAAAATACGCGGGAAGACCAGTGCCTGAGAGGAGAGGCCAGTTCGAAAGTGAAAGGTTGTGGCAGCAGCAGCAGCAACAGAAAGTAGAAATGGAAATAAGCATTTGCAGGAGAGTGAAGCGCAGGGGCGAGTTTGAAAGAGCTGACGGAATCCAAAGGTCTCGGCCGAGGCACCATGTCCACGTGGTAATCATAGGCCCTTCCGCCAGGTGGCAGTACCTTAAAGATCAAATAGATGGACTCGAGTTCTGCACAGTGTTGTGAATAAGCTAGCCAGAGAAACAGCCCAGCAACAGCTAAAGCCTGCAAACACGTATTCGCATACGCACATAGAAATATCCGTATGCATACATACACATATATATAGTAAACTGTGATGGTGAATATGGGCCAGAAGGAATGATGATCCTCAGAGGCTAGAAGTGAAGGGAAAATACAAATTCAGCGCGGACGTTAAGCCATGTCTGTTTGCTCAGGCCTGTAATCCCAGCCCTGTGGGAGGCTGAGGCAGGAGCCTTGCAAGGCCGAGCCCAGCCTAGGTAATTTAGCGAGCCCCTGTCTCAAACTGTAAAAAGGGACTGGGATGCAGCTGAGAGAAAAAACTCTTATGTTCAGTCTCCAGTACCAGAGTCAGCAAACTGGCCAACAGACGAGTTACCTATTTTTGCAAATCAAATTGTAATTGTTAGCATCAAGGCTGCTTTTGTGTACAATGGCAGAATTTTAGTGCCTAAAGAATTTGCTACTTATTCCTTGAAGAAAAATTTGCAGACCTCCCCCCTTCTAGTCCACTCTAGAAATGACCAGCACTTTGGGGGAAACACTGGGGTGGTGGAGAAGGGCAATAGTACAAAATAGCGCGGCCATGTTTTTCCGGGCTGTTTTTATTGTTCCTTAATTCCTTAGTGAATTCATGGATTGACTTCTGAGCCAGAAGCCACAAATGTCCCTAAAGATGATTTTATTGGCAATGTGATACACACACACACACACACACACACACACACACACACACACACACAAAATGGAGTATTATTCTGCCATCAAGAGTGACAAATTGGAGTTATTTGTAGGAAAACAGAAACCAGTCTGGCCCAGAAAGGTAAATACATGGTTCTTGAATATGAGAAAATCCATAAGAAATGTAAGAGATATGGAAGAAAGTAAGAAGATGGACTTTGTGGAGAGGGAAAGAGAAAGTGGGGGATGAGGAGGTGGGAAGGGGAAAGGGATGTGATGTGTAAATACATTTTTTTATAAAAAAAGATGATCTTACTGACATAGGCTAAAGCCCATGTTATCCAACACACAGGGGTGACAACGTGAAGTCACTGGATCTAGGTGATTATTCACAACCAAGTGCCCTTAGTCGGTTCTGATTATTTATTCGAGGATTAGGTTTCTTGCCACGTGCACTGGAGAACAACAGCACATAATCATTCCCAGCGGGATCTGGACTGCGGGGGCCTTTCTCCAAGCGCAGCTCTGGTGTGTTTCCATGGCATGGAGGTGGCCTTTAGCTGATGTGATTGAGAGTCCCCAGACCAGATTTGTTAATGTTTCACTCATTGCGGCTGGAGGAACTTAATCCACACTCAGGATTTAGTAGGTCAGAGGCCTGCTGCCTTCTGATACTATCTGTATGTTCTAAAACACACGGTAGCCTGGTCTCTGTGGATCATTTGCAGCAAGCCCCTAAGGCGCTGACCTCAGGCTCAGGAGCACCACGCGGCTGCAAAGACCCCTGCCTAGCGCTCTGGTTCCTCCTGGGTGGTTTCCCTAACAAAGCCTTCCTTGCCGGAAATGCACACTCTTTAGGCAACTGCCTCTCTGTCCAACCAGGAACAAGAGCTGAGAGTCTGGCTTTGCATCTGCAAAGGACAACCCCACCGCCACGTGTCCTGCCACAGGCTTGTGATGCCCACAACATGCTGAGAAACAGAAATAGAGTCTCCACCTGGGCCACAGCAGTGAGTGCTTTTTGAATGAGGGAAAAAAATGTTTCCACGACCACCAAATGTGGAATGTATTGGCATTGCCACTTCTGGAAATCTGGGGACTGGATCAGAGCCAGACCGAGCAGCTGCTCTGGGGCCCTCGCATACTTAAGAACTGGTAAATACCCTGGTTTCTCTTCATATCATACGAATCTTGTGCCTTTTGCCCAAGAACTCGTAGATGTTAGGCCTAGTACAAAGGCCTGTTATCCCAGCACTCGGGGAGACTGAGTCAGGAAGATCACAAGTTTGACTCCAGTCTAGGCAATTTAGTGATTTAGCGAGACCGTCTCAACATCAAAAACAGACGGGTTGTAGCTTAGTATGAAGGTCTTGAAGTCGATCCTCGGTACCAGAAGAAAGAAGGAAGGGGGAGGGAGGAGAAAGGGAAAGGAAGGAAAAGAGAAGAGAGAAGGTGGAGCCTGCAGTGGGCCCGGCAGAGCTGGTCCTGCCCCCTCCTGCCCCTCCCTGCGACCCAGGGAGCCCCGTGCCCCAAGGCCCGGCTGCACACCTCCATGTGCCCTTGAGCTTGTGACGTCCTGCCGTGACACAGAGCTTGCTTCTTTACCTGTCTTTCCGTCGGCTATAAGATCCATCAATCTAAACTCCATCAGTTTTCTTTCAATGAGACCCCAGGATTAAAATAGTGCTACTTGTCCCCCAACATGTAGCCCCCCACGGAATGCAGCAGTGGTTCCAAATGAAGTGAGTGAACAAGGACGCTTCAGATGTGGATGGAGCAGACTGTGGAGTTCACGGGAGCTGTGTTTCCTGACCCTTAGGGCAGGGAACTCCCAGAGGAAGTTGGGACAAGGGGGGGCGGGTTCCTCCTCCTCCCCAGCCTGTCCCACGCTCGGGCAGACAGGCTGACACTGCGCGGTACAGGGGCTAGCACCTTGATCCTTCCCACAGCCCGTAGGTCCCTTTTTCAGTGTGTATCCAAAATCCAGGCACTAGCTCCATCCAGGGCCGCAGTGCAGGAAATGTCAGGAGCCTGGCGAAGACTCGCTGGGGGATGAGAGGTGGGGCCGGGGGAGGGGAGCGGATTCCTTTAATTTTCCTCTAAAAGCTCACTTCTGCTCAGTGTCTCGTTTCATTTGGGGCTGACTTCTCTTACAGTCCCTGGATCCACGAAATCTACGTCAGTTTTTATTTATGTATGCATTTATTTATTTTGATACTAGGGATCCCACCCAAGGTCTTCATACTACGCAACATCCCCAGGCCACTTTTCTTTTTTTTTTATTTTGAGACAGGGTCTCACCAAATCACTAAGTTGCCCAGGCTGGGCTTGAACTTGCGATCTTTCTGCCTCCGCCTCCCAGGACGACTGGGATCGCAGACCTGCACCCCCAAACCTTGCTAGAAATTCTTTCAGCATTCCAGTCTGTGGACGCTGGGGAAGAAGCAGCCTGCCGCGAAACAGATTGGCCTTCCTTGTTTGCAAAGTCCTCATCCCCGCTGAATCACAGCTTGCCTTTCACGTCTGCTAACACCTGGCAACATGGCACAATATTTGCGGGAGCTTGGGAAGGGCAGCTGCAGCAGGAACCAGCGGAGCGGGGCCCCCTCCCTCCTGTCCGCGCCTGCTGTTCCCCCACGGAGACAGAGGCAGCCAGGAGAATGCACAGCCTCCTCCGCGTGTGACGGTTTTTGGCACTCTAGCCTGGGGCGAGCAGGGAAGCAAAGGGGACGTGGAGCTCTGCAGGCACCTGTGCCTGATGATGTCACTTCGCACGACTGAATTTGTAAATGACTCCGTGAAGGTGAGTTGCTACGGTAACCAGATTCCCTCACCGATTGTATCTGGAGGTTCCGATGCTGTGGGCCGTTTCTATTTGGAGTGTGCGTTCTGGGTTTAATGAATAACTACCCATGCCCCAGCTCCCAGGTACGGGCTCATACAGTGCCAGACCACGCAGGGAGCCGAGCAACCGCCTCCTTCCGCAGGTCCGGAAATGAAGAACTGAGCCTCGGGGCAGTGACCCTGCAGCTAACACGCGACGGTCTAACAGACGCTCTGCTCCGGTGCTTCGGACGCCTCTGGCCCTTGGCTCCCGCCTGGCACGGAAAGGGACCTGTTGGTTCGCAGTGGCCCCGGATGGCTTTCTGCCAAGCTCGGCCCCGACGCCATCACGGGAGCCTTTCTGGCCTTCAGGTTTCTACTGTTCTCAGTCTGTGCATTGCCTGCGAGGCAGTGAGGTGCCTGGCTGTCCCCCGCCGCACACCCCAACCAGACCGAAAACCCAGCCCACGCCTGCCAGCCCTGTGTGGCGCACAGCGGCTGCACGGGCCCTGGGGGGGGGGGGGGGGACAGCTAGCCTTCCGCAGTGTGCCCCAGGGAGCCGCCCACAAGCTCAGGGCGCAGACGTCTGTCCTGACTCTTCCTTCTCTTCCCCCTACGTTGACTTTTTAAAACTCAGCCCCGGGGGGTCCTTGCTGGGTCTAGGATAAAAGAACAACAGCTGGGAGGATTTTAAAAAGTTGGGAGAAGGCACAGCGGGAAGCAGGTTTATTGGTTTAACTAGTCCACAGATCGGGAGAAGTGGGTACACTGGATGCGAGGCCAACAGGTTGGGATCAAACGCCTTGCCCCTTCCCCTAGAAGTAGCGCGCTTTAAGAAAAGTTACGGGCTGGAGGAACAGCACAGAGCAGTTAAAGCACTTGCCTAGCAAGCTCAAGGCCTTGAGTTCAATTCCCCAGCACCACATAAAGCTGGGCGTGGTGGTGCACGCCTGTAATTGAGCACTTGGGAAGCTGAGGCAGGATTAGCATGAATTTAAGGCCAACCTGGGCTGCATAGTGAGTTCAGGACCAGCCTAGACTGCAGTGAGACCCTGTCTCAATAAATAAATGTAAGTTACATAAAATTACAGAAAATTCGCTTCCTCTTTTATACAATGGGACGCCTTTCCCTGTGGTCGTGGTGAGCGCTGTCCTGTAAGGCGCTGTAAATTGCCTGGCGTAGGGCGTTGGGAAGGACAGAATCTTTTCCCAGCCGAACTGGAAAGAAATCGAGCCCTCCCGGCAGCTGTGGACGGCGTCCTGCGGGCACCAGCGCCACCTGGCGCCTCCCCACCGCCCGGCTGCCCCGCGGCGCGTCCTCCCCCGCCTGGTACCTTTGAATGGCAGGTGAGCTTACGGACCCCAGACAGCGACTGCGCTGGCGGGCGCGGCCTGCCTGCAGGGACACGCGGCAGCGCGGGGGCGTCGTGGGCAGAGCAGCGGGGCGACGCAGAGTCCTGTGGGCTTGCTGTGACGCTGCTCTTGGGAAGGGGCCGCGGGGAGGACAGTCCGGCCTCGGGAGGCACGCAGGCCCGGGTGGCATCTCTGGGCACAGCTGGCCCTCTCACAGCCCGCCCTCCGCAGTGGGCGGCGCTCAGAGACCCTAGGGAACTCGGGCAAGAATCCCCGGTTTTCCCCCAAACCCCACACCTTCTCGCCACGGCCTACGCAGCTTTCACCGTGCCAGCGCTGCCAACCACCCATGAATGGATCAGACTTCTTGAAACCGCGAGCTAAAATAAACCTTTCCGTCTAAAGTTGTGGGTGCTGGGTATTGCGCCCAGCAGTGACAGTGACTAAGATATGCCACCTAACCATCAGAATCGAGCCGCCAGTTCACGAAAGTGGCCCGAGCAGCTGTGGGAGTCGGGGATGGGGCAGGTCCACCGAGCACCAGCTGGGGAGCTGGGAGTGCAAGGGCGGGCCTCTGCAGACCAGTGTGCAGCACAGACCTTGGGGATTTCTGGGGAGAAACGGTGACCAACATGTGGAGGACGGACGACTGGTTACCTTCTTGAACCAACTACGAAGGCTAAAGTAAGTCATCCCCAGGGGAAAACGTACCCAGCAGCCCAGGCAGGAGTATGCAGCCACCCGGGAAGACCTGCACATGGGCCTGGGCCTGGGCTGCCTGGGGGGTCCCTCAGGTGCAGCCTGTCACTGCCTCCTGCTGCAGAGAGCCTGCGCCTAGGACCAGCTCAGCACCGCTCCGCACGCACTGCCCTGGCATGGTCTCCCTCTGCCGCCAAGTCCACTCCACATTGGTCTGTCCAACTTGGCCCCCTACCAGCTCGAGGTAAGACATTCTGTTCACTGTACTGTCCCCAAGCTGGGGGCGGGAGTGGGAGGGAGAGAGATCCCAGCAATGAGGATGCAGGGATGGGGCATCGCGGTGAGGGGACAGGAAGGTCCCTGGGAAGAGAGGGGGTGACGCTGCCCTCACAAGGAGCTCTGGGCTCCGGGCAATGTCCCGGGAACGTGGGCCACATTCTCTGCCGGTGGAGGGTGGGGCATTAAGCCATATTTTGGGAACTTAGTAAGAATCAGCATTAGCAACAGGGAGAGATGAGAGGAAGGCCTCTCTCCTCTTTTCACCCTAGGAACAATTTTTCAAAAAAAGAACCTTCCCCCAGGGTGAGTGACGACAGCCGCCAGCCCTAGTTGGACGGCATCTGTCCAGGGAAGCCACCATTCCTTCCTCTTCCTCTCTCAGCTCCTAAAAAGAGGCGGGAGCTGAGCGCTCAGCCCCAAAACTCTCTGGGAGTGGGTTCAAACCCAAACTGGGCAGCTTCGCACTCAGCAAGACCCTGAATCAAAATCAGGAATAAAAACGAGCCGGGAATGGAGCTCAGTGCACAGGCCCTGGGCTTGATTTTTAAATGACGAGAGAGAAAGAGAAGGAAAGAATTCCCGGCAGCTCTGCTTTGCTTGTGTCTCTCTCAGCGCTTGGCTAGCTGGCCGGCCTGGACAGCAGGAGGCTTGCGTGCTCATTTTGTCCATGCTGCAGACTTCCTCCAATCCCTGGCACCCGGCATTGGCAAATCCCATTTTCCCACGTTCGTTGAGGATTCAGGTCACTGCGTGTCTTGACCTTTCACCCTGGCTTCCTGGGTTTGGGGAATGTAGTTTGGCTGCTGCCCAGTGGCGCCACCATGCGCAAGGGCAAGGTGGAGCATGACAACCAGGAGGCTTCAGAAGAGATGAAGCAGGAGAGTGCGCCTTGGAACCAGGCGGCCAAAGACGGTCGCAGTCTCCTTAATGAACGCAGATGCAAAAATCCTCAATAAGATGCTGGCAGATAGAATCCAACAAGTAATCAGAAAGACCGTACACCACGATCAATGGGCTTCATTCCTGGGATACAAGGCTGCTTAACAGATGTAAATCAATCAACGTAATACACTACGTCAATCAAAGCAGGAACAAAAACCACACGATCATCCCAATCGACACAGAAAAGGCCTTTGATAAAAATCTAACATCCATTCCTGATAAAATAAAAATAATCTGAGGAAAATAGGTACAGAAGGGTCTTACCTCAAACTGATAGACGCCATATACACCAAACCTACTGCAAATATCATAGTAAATGGGGAAAAATTGAAAGTATTCCCTCTTAAATCAGGAACACAACAATCCACTTTCACCATTCCCATTCAACACAGTCCTTGAAATCCTGGCCAGAGCAATGAGACAAGACAGTCAAATAAAGGGAATACGTATCAGAAAGGAGGAAGTCAAACTATCCTTATTTGCAGATGATATGGTTATCTAAATAGAAGATCCCAAAAACTCCACCACAAAACTCTTAGAAATAATAAACAAATTCAACCAAATTTCAAGATTCAAAATCAATAGCATTCATCTACACTAACAATGAACCCTCAAATAAAGAGCTCAGAAGACTAATTCCATTCTCAATAGCCCATCAAAAAATTAAATACCTAGGAGTAAACTTAACCAAGGAAGTGAAGGACCTTACAAAGAAAACTTTGTTTTACTCCAGAAATTGAAGACGTCAGAAAATAGAAAGACATTGCCTATTATTAGATCAGCACAATTATATAGTAAAAATGACTATACTGCCCAAACTGATATACAGATTTAATGCAATCTCTATCAAAATACTAACAACCTTTTTCCATAGAACTTGAAAAAACAATCCTTGAACCAAAAGAGACCCAGACTAGCCAAAGCAATCCTGAGTAACAAGACAAAGGCCAGAGGCATCATAGTTCTAGACATTAAGTTACATTCCAAAGCAACAGTTATAAAAACTATATAGTACTGACATAAAAATAGACAGGTCGACCAATGGAACAGAACTGAGGGTGCAGAGGCAAACTCAAGTACCCTCAGCTACCTGACGCTTGATAAAGGAGCGAAAAGCAAAGCATACATTGGAAAAAGGACAGCCTCTTCAACAAATGGTGCTGGGAAAATTGGATACCCATGTACAGAAGAATGAATCTAGACACACACCTATCACCTTGCACCAAAATCAAATCAAAGTGGATCAAAGACCTAGATATCAAAACCAAAACACTGAGGAGTTGTTTGGAGCTCTTTAGGCAGAGTGGGTACGTCCCACAAATAAATTTATTATTTAGACAAATATGACAACAAAGAGTTCTAGTATCGCCATATCACAGTGCCCAAGGACACAGCCAAGCTGGTCCCTAAAACCCACTGGATGTCTGAATCTGGGTGGAGGAATCTTGGTCCAGGAGAGTCGGGGATGGGTCCATCACATGATCCATGAACCCGAACCTCACATCTTGCTGTTCCTGTGGCCACTGCTCAAGAAGCCACACAAATGAGGCCTGGCAAGCCACTTCAGCCTCGAGTTTGCACAGCTGTCCTTCCTTTCTAACATCTTTCTGATGACATGATTACGTTGCCTTCTTGTTTCTTTCTTTCTTTGATATCTAAAGGATGTGCAGCGCACTGTATGCACTGGTAACTGCTTGGCATCTTGAGTAGAGCCATTGCCACCACAGCCCTGTTCGTGTGTGTTCTGTAGGCCACAGCCTCAGCTGAGTGTGACCCCAGAAGCCCCAGTGTGCTCTGTATCCAGCAGAACACACATGACAGATGAAAAAAGCATCTGAGAATCAGACCACGGCTGTTACAGGAATTGTGTAAACTTCCTGTTTTGTTTTGTTTTGTTTTTTTCCTGCCAGGTATTGTATGTATGGTGACTTACGGATTTATGTTTCAATGTATTAGAAACTTTTCATTATATTTGACAAATCTGTTTGATGTTAAACCTTGATTAAAGAGGCTTTTTACAATTTAAAAATTAAAAAAACCCAAAACCCTGAAGCCTCTGGAAGACAAACTGAGCAAAAATCTAAAGGATCTTTCTTAATAAGACACTTAATGCAAAATAGATAGCCCCCAGAATCAACAAATGGGATTATATCAAATTAAAAATTTCTGCATGGCAAAGGAAATTAACAGCAGAGTGAAGAGAGAACCAACAGAATGGGAAATAATTTTCACCACCCATACCTCAGATAGGAGGCTAATAACTAGAATACACAAGAAACTGAAGAAAAAAGATCCCTCAAATTCAAAGACCTGATTAAAAAAATGGGGAACAGAAATGAATAGACAATTTTCAAGTGAAGAAGTTCAAATGGCCAGTAAATACATGAAAAGATGCTTAACACCCCTAGCCATTAAAGAAATGCAAATCAAAACATCACTAAGGCACCATCTAAAGCAGAGAGACTGGCATATATCAAGAACCCAAACGGCAATCGATACTGGTGACACTGTGGGGAGATTACACTGCTGGTGAGATTGTAAACTGATACAACCACTATAGAGGGTAGTATGAAAATTCCTCAAAAAGCTGAAAATAAATATCCCTTTTGATCCAGCGATACCTTTTCTGGGAATCTTCCCAAAAGAGTTAAAAGCATCACATAACAGAGATACATGCATACCCATGTTCATAGCAGCACAACTAACAATAGCTAAAACTTGGAAGACACCAAAATACCCATCAACAGAACCAATGGATACAAAAATTGTAGCATATGTACACAATGGAGTATTACTTGGCTATAAACACAGATAATTTTGAAGCTTTTGCAGGTAAATGGGGCCAACTTGAGACCATCATGCTCAGTGAAGTGACTCAGATACAGAAGGTTAAATACCGAATGGTTTCTCTACTATGAGAAACCCAGAATACAGTCATTTCATAGAACTAGATGAGGGTATCGTGGGAGTTGAGGGGAGGGAGAGGGTATGGTGAAGGGTTTGTAATGCAGACGTGATATATATGTGCACAAAATATTCAAGTTCAATGTAAACATGATGCCTCGCATACATACATATTAATAAAATGGGGTAAAGATTTACATTCACCTATTTTTGGTCACGTTGCATGTGTGCCTGTCTTGTTGGGGTTTACCAAACCTCTCAAGTGACGCCTCCCGGCCCTAGGAAATCATATACACGGGCTCTAATTCCTGTAGAACGTGCCAGCTCTAGGGCCAAAGGTCCAGGGCTGTGGGCTAGACGCTGACCTCAGAGCCCAAGCCAGCAAAGCCAAGGACACGGGGATTGGAGGGGCCTACGGCCTGTCCCCACCGTGTCCTGGAGCTCTCCTCCCCACGCCCCTTCCCTGCACACCAGGATAGAACTGAGCTTCAGTACAAGCCCCCCACACCATGGGAGAGATGGACATCAGTTGGAACAAAGCTCATGAATATCCTCTTTCCTGATTACAGATGAACACGGAGGCTACGTTCCAGCTCTGGGCAAATTTTCCTTGGCACTCCATGTCCCACCATTCATCCTCGGATTCCCTCCCGCCCACGGGCTCCAGCCCAGCAGCAGCTCTGTGCAGACCAGCTGAAGTCACAGGATACTGCAGCACTGGGCACCAAGCTGAGAAGAAGTCCGAGTACTGCAGTTGCTTTCCTGCCCCTGAGGTAACAATGTGCAACACTGCACCTTCCAGGGCCGAGCTGAAAGAAGCCAAGCCTCACCACTCAAAGGAGACAGCCAGGACGCAGAGAAGGGAAGGGAGGGGCAGGGACAAGAGTGCACCACCGGCCTGGGCAGAGCTCAGCTGTGGTTCCCCAGCACCACAGCAGGATTAGCCAGAGGTGGTAGCATGCACCTGTAACCCCAGCACTCAGAATGCTGAGGCAGGAGGACTGCTGTGTGCTGAAGGCCAGCCTGGACTACATAGTGAGTTCAGGATCACCACAGACTACACACCAGGACCCTGTCTCAAAATAAATAAATAAATAAATAAATAAATAAATATCTTTCCGGGTTATGCTTCCAGTGACCCACCTCCAGCCAGGCCCCACTCCTCAGGGCACATTCAGCTACTCAGCTCCTCCTGCTGGGGTGGGCAGTCCTTACCCATCTGCACTGCAGGATCATAACACAGACACAACGAACCCTGCACGCTCATTTTGTGGGGATGGGTATTTGGCTTGGTTATTCTGAACACAGGGAATGAAGCATTCTTGTATGTGTCTCCTGGTTAAGATATAAATGCAAGCCAGTCTGGGTGGCACTGTGGGAGGCTGAGGCAGGAGGATCACAAGTTTGAGCCCAGCCTGGGCATGTTAGCAGTTTGGTGAGATCCTGGCTCAAAATAAAAAATAAAAAATGGGCTGGGCAAGTAGCTTAGTGTCAAGGCCCTGGGCTCCATTCCCAGTACCACAAATATATATATATATGTATGTATATATATATAAATCCAAGCACAGATATGTATATACACATACATAAATAGAATCTCTGGAGTATGTAGCTGGTAGCAGAATCACTGTGGTGTAGATCCTGCCTACTTTTCTCCTTACCAAGAAACACCAAATCATTTCCTAGGTTGTCCTCACACTGATCAGGTATGCGTGTCCTGCCTGCCCCATTCTTTCTAACACTTGTCGTCACCAGACTTAAACTCCCGCCTCCCGGTAGCCATGGAAAGACGCCCCATCGCAGATCTGATTGTCACCTTGCGCACCACTGACAGGCTAAGCTTTAGCCTTTGCCTTACCCGCTGCCACATGCCTGTTGGTGACTTCTGTCCCCTTTCCTACTCACACCTTGCCTTTCCTTATCGATTCACTGGTGTCCTTCACATATTCAGGGAACTAACCCTGGCACTGAAACCATCATGCTTGGCGAAACCCACCCGGCACGGAGGGCTAACTAGCACATGGTGTCTCTATTATGAGAAAACGAAGTGTAAGAAGTAAAAGAGAGACGGAAGGAAGTAAGAAGATAGACTTGTAGAGAGAAAAGGGGGCTGAGGCGGTGGTATGGGAGTCGGAATTGGGAAGGGAAGTAAGAATGATCAAGATTTGACATATAAATACACCCATTTCTCAAGGTGATTGGAAACTAATTCACCCAGGCTGTCTTTAGAATGAATTCTGATGAATATAAGTTTCAAAATGTTAATGTAAAGTGTATGAATCATTTCCTTTCTGGTGTGTTTTATGACTTCTCTGAGACTTTTTTTTTTCCATCCTGAATGCTGTAGTTTTTTAAGCTCGTTAAAATAGCACCTTTTAAGTTTTCCTTAAGTATGGTAGGGATCCATTTTATTTTTTTCATATTCGTGGAAACCAGTGTTCTAGTTATTGAATGGATTACTCTCCTCTTAGGCCATCTTTAATGCCTTCCTTCATCATATGTTTATTCATGTGTGCCCTGTCTCAGTTCATTGATAATGCACGTAGTATCTACATTATATACTGATCTATATATTAATGTATATAGGTATACCTGCACCAATCAACCCACTTCCAATTTGTATTGCTTAACGATGAGTCTTGGCATCTGATGACTCGCTTTGATTCTCTAGAAATCTCTTGATTACTCTTGGCTCTTGGTTTCTTCCTATAACATTTTTTAATGGTTAGATTCCAAAAACAGTGTCGTGCATGGACAGCAGGATGAGGGCCTGCGTGCAGAGCCATGACACTGGTGTGACCATGCTGGGCAGACAGCTGATGTCGGGAACCCGTCATATCTGAGAAAGCGAGAACATGACCATCCTGCCCCAGGAAGGAAGCACGGCCACGTCAACGCATGGCTGTGGCTGGGGCTACCAGGCTGGTGGCCCAAGGACAAAAAGTACTCGAACTTTAGCTGCCTTGGGGAGATTTATTAGGAAACTGGAATTATTTATCCAGACAGAGAGAAACAATAACCAGAAGTGATTTAATGGTTGAACACTGCTAGAGGCTAAGGAGATGTGTGAAAATGGGAAACAGGGCAGAGGCGGGTGCCCAATTCTAAGGGCTCCGCTGGCAGCGCAGGACGGCAGGGTAGGGCATCCCAGAAAGAATGTGCAAGGGGCGACTGGAAAATGTTAATACTGTCCTATAGTAAAGCACACGTTGCCCCTCATCTCTCTCAGAATCCTCTCCTCCCCCGCCTTGAGCGCCCTGATCTCACCGGCCCCTGAAGCAGTCCTGGAAATCCCCTTCTGTGAAAGTCTTTTTGTGGTTGCCTTGGTATCCAGAAAGGGTTCAAAGTGTTTGCATCAAGGTCTGTCAGATAAAAACATCACAGCACGCCCTCAACCACCTTATTCACCAGGTCTGGCACTGCGTGAATTCTGGCTGTTCCTCAAAGTCAAAATAACCATGAAAGGTCAATATTATGAACTGATTCAGGACCTCGAGGCAGCCATGACAGTTCAACGAGAAGACACCAAGCAGGATTTTCAGACCAGCTTGAGGAAGCAGCAGGAAAGGTGGAATAGATGTACCCAAAGAGAGGGGACCTCTGGCCTTGTGTCTTTGTATAACTGAAGCCACACCCCTGGGGTGGTTCCAGTACAATTCACGTCCATTCCAGGGTGATTCTGTCTGGGTTTTGTTTCCTCAAGGTCATGCTCAACTGGCTTTCTCTATGGGCCTGGCTGTCTCTGAGACTTTAACATGCATTAACTGGCTTCAGCGCATTCACAACCCAAATCACCTCTGCGGGCTCGCGCCAGTCCCTGACCAGCTGGGATTTCCTGAGAGGACTCGGTCCTGATCCTGAGGAAAGGTGAAGAATTCCCTTCCCGTATAGACCTTTGGCGGCATGGCTCAAGCTGGGTCCTGGGGCATCTACCTGGTGCGGGTAGTTTGTGACCTAAATTTTTTTTTTTTTAAATGTCAAGTCAGGAGCCCAGCTGGGCCACCTAAAACTAGGATTTTCTGCGTTTTCTCCATGGAGAGAGAGACAGAGGGGTACGGACAGAGCACGGGCTGCCTGGAGGACACAGCTGGCCCCTGCAGGTCCGTGGGAGGAAGGAAGGCTCGGTCCCTGCTCTGGGCCAGGAACTCCGTGGGATCAGACACCAAATATTGGCATCGATGATTTTCCAACACAGAAGCAGCCGCCTCGAAGCCTTAGCGAGCAAGACAGGCTATAAATAGAGCTAGAATTTTTCTTCCAGCAGAAGGCAACAAGCACAGCACAGGCCTCTTCCTTTCGGTTCCCCTCCCTGCACGCCTTGCCTATGAAAGCCCTGCTGCCAGGCAGAGCCATCTGCCCAGCAGCCAATGGGAGAGCCGACGCGGAGCTGGCTGCCAGGACTTCAGGTTGCAACCTTGCTTGTGGGAAGAGTAAATCTTTCCATCCTACCTCTGGCTAGTTGGGCAGGAGGTAGAGGAGACAAGAATTTATGACACAATTTGCCACCTGCTGACTCGCACACTAATGCATCCCTTGTAGAGAGGCGGCCTGGGATTAGGGACAGCTGAGGAGGAAGAGGCCGGGCCCTGGGGCTCTGGAACCTGTGACCCAGACCTGCCGGGGGTGAGGTGGGGGGGACGATAGAAGGCGAGTTGTTCGCTGGCCAAGTTAGGTGTGGCTGAGAGGCGAGGTGTGTGTGTGAGAGACTGACAGTGGAACAGAAACACGGAGGCAGGGCCAGGCCAACTGACCGCCCCTCCCGCACAGATCTCTGTGCTTGGCCCTGGGCTTCCCAGACCTTCCTACGCGGCCCAGCCACCAGGAGGCTGTTCAAGGCATAGGTTTCTGGGGTCCCCCACCCTGCCCTCGCCCCTGCGTATCTGTAGCAGCTGGCCTGGAAATCTGCCTTTTCACAACCAGAAATAATGAGATCTCACGAGGTGGGGGATGCGGAGGCCGCAGTCTCAGGAGAGCATTTTTTGAAAGGCCCCAAGTTAGCCCAACTTCCTGATTTCACAAATAAGGAAACTGAAGGCCACCAGTGAAAACCCACATCCAGGGCCTGCAGGCAGCTCCTGGCTAGAGCCAGAGGGGACTGGCGACTGCTGTCCCCAGCTCCTGGGGCTGGCGCAGGGCCAGTGCACCGGGGAGGTGCTGCTCTAAGAATAGACTTGGGTTCCTTCATGGCTGAGGGGCCACTCTGCCTTCCCAGCCCCATGTAGCTGGCCCCGGCTCAAGCCAGAGTGAGCCAGCCCAGCCTCTCACCCACTGTCCGGCCGCTCAGCACCAGGTCATCTTCCCACAGCCGTGGGCTCCCTCCCAGGGACCCCTGGCTACTTCACTCCCCTGCCTTTTAAAATATATATATATATATATATATATATATATATATATATATATATATATATATATATATTGTACTGAGAATTGAGCCCAGAGTCTTCACACTGGGCTAAACCCTCAGCCCATTATAATTTTTTTTTTATTTTGACATGGGGTCTTGCTAAGTAGCTACCTTGCCCAGGCTGGGTTTGAACTCTGGAGCCTCCTGCCTCAGCCTCCCAGAGTGCTGGGACTACAGGCCTGTACACTGGGTCTGGCTATGGGACTTTGCTCAGAATGACCCCTCTGTGGAGAATAACAGGTTTCTGATGGTCCTCCTGCCTGGGATGGAGCATTGGCTACACACCTGCCACGTGGCTGGGTCCCGCGGCCCCAGGCCATCTCCAGCACGACATCTGTCCACCCAGAGGCATTAGGAGCCCCACGACCTCTTCAGTTTCCCAGGGCTGTTCTCTGCCTATCAGATTGGGAACCTTGGGCTCAACCAGGAAAGAGGTCAAAGCTGAGGGTGGCCCTCAGCTGCTTGACCCTCTGCCGCTGGCACTGCGGGGCCTGCTGCCATGTGGGTCCGTCCCCGTCCCGCTTACCTTTCGCGCGTTGCTTCGTTGTGCCAGGGACAGCTAGCACAGAGGTGTGCCACCAGGGCGCAGTGCTTCCGGGGCCCCTCCCAGGAATCCTCTTGGCCTGTCTGCCCCACCTCTGGCTGGGCCTCGCGGGTCTCCTTGAACGCGGGAGTCGAGGGTCTGGAAGAGGGCAGAGTTGCTAAGTGGCCTAAAGAACTTGTCAGCCCAGCCCAGTGGCTCAAGCCTGTCCTCCCAGCACTCTGGGAGGCCGAGGCAGGAGGATCATGAGTTGGGAGCTCAGCCTGGGCAACTTAGTGACTTGGCAAGACCCTGTCTCCAAATCAAAAATAAAAATGGGCTGGGGATTCACCTTGGTGTGAGGAAGGCCCTGGGTTCCAGGCCTCACACCAGATAAACAAACAAACAAACAAACAAACAAACAAAAACAAATTAATTGGTAGCTACTGGAGGTAATGGAGAAAAGGTAAGGTTTAAGTGACCTAGCTGGGAAGAAGGGAGCCCGAAACAGATCCCTTACACAGAGTGGCCGGGAGACTGGCCCCGCTCAGTCTCTCCACGATGGGACAACGAGGCTTCCTCTTCGCTCCAAGTCTTGCTATGCTGGTAGTGGGGAGGAGAGCGGGCAGGGCACAGAAGGGTCCTCTGCTGAGACCCATGGTATCTAGCGCGTGTACCGCCATTTCTGTTCCATTGTAACCTGCTCCTTCCCACTGGTGAGCATCAGAAGAGTGACCAGGGGCTGCCAGTGAGGCTGGAAACGCAGAGGGGAGCGTGGGACACAATGGCCAGGTGGAGACTCAGGAACGCAAAGCGTGTGGACCCTGACTTGCCAAAGGTGCTGCCAGCTTCAAAGGCAGCTCGGCAAGAATGAGATGGGCCTGGTGACCCTGTGATTTCTCCGAGAGAACCACCCTGATACTCAGCTCCTAGTAACTCAGAATCTGCTGGGATTCAGGGGAAAGGATGCCAAAGGACCAGGCAAAATGTGTGACCTTTATGGAAGACGGATGTCGTACTCTGAGTCCTAACAAAACGTTGCTCACCCCAGAAGAAATAATTCACGATAAACCTAGCTTACAGAGATTTATGGTTTTAAAGAAGAATCTCTTCAGCCCTCGGTCCTGTTCTACAATTCGGTTTGAGGCTAGTTCCAACCCTCTTTCGGATCCCCACCTATCCCCCACAGATTTCATCCCGGTATATCTCCTGAGCAAACTTGGCACGCTGTTGAGACGTTCTGGAGAGCCAGGGCGCTGGTTCAAAGGGACTCCCCAGAGCGTCCGGGGGTGGAGACATTTTCTTGCTCTTTCCAAGTAAGTGTGGATCATCAGTGCCGGAGTGGGTGGCTGGGACACTGCAGTGGGAACTCAGGGGTAGGGAGAGGTTCTGGCTGCAATTCATTCCCCTTCTTTACTCATTTCGAGACCAGGAGCTGCTAGAAAGTGTCTCTTGCAGACACCTTGCTCTTGTCCTGAGAAAGTCCCACTTGGAAGTGAGCAGCAGGTCTACTATGGACTCTGAATGCTGGAAGGATTCAGAGAGGATTCTGGGCCCTTGTCTGGAGAGAAACGGCTGGATGGAAGCCAAGCTTCTGCAGACCCGCAAAGCCGTCAGGTGCCCGGCAGCGCCAGCCCATAAGGCGATGCCATTCAGATGGCCCGCCTGCCTGCTCAGGGCTGGGGCTCTTGCAGCTCCGACCAGACTCCCAAGGCAGCCCCCAGGGGCTCAGGGCAGCTGTCCAGATGGGAGGGACCCGGCTCCCTGCGGCAGACTCAGAGTTAGCGGGTAGGCCCCTTCTTGGAGTTCAGCATCTGGATGTCATTTTTTAAGCTATGAAAAACACTACTCTACTAAGTATAGCCAATTCGTTTTTTTAAAAAAGCACTGGGGGTACAATTCTAGGCGCCACATGGATCCAAAGGATTCAGGCTTAGCTGATCTGGAAAAGCTCAGAGAAAGGGCTCCCGAAACTCTCTACTAGGCACCCCATCCTCACTGCACCCCACCTCTCAGCTCCATCCATTGGCAGTGACGCCAGCAACTGCAGATGTCCGGGCAATGCCAGGGCCAGGCATGGATTCCACTGCTTGGTTTTGTTGTATTTTAGCCTGCGTGAAATGTACAAGGCAGATGTGGAAGTGTTTCCTCCGTGTTCAAGGCGTGCAGGCGAGGCTACAGAAACGAGCATGAGGCTGGGCAGGACCAGCCGGACAAGCTGCACGGAAGTTCCCGCAGACTCTGCTCCGGGAGTCTGATTTGACCGTGATAAAATTCTTCTTCATCTGAAACCTGAGGTCACCTGGCTGAGGCTCCCTGGGTTTGGCCTGCAAACAGCAGCTCCTTCTCCAAGGGGCAGGGACTAAGGAAGGCAGGAACCTCTGGCCTGGGAGTGTCCAGGGGCAAGCAGGACGTCCTGGCCTACAAGGAGGTGGTCCTGGTGCTGGGGAGCTTCTGGTCTACCAGAAGAAAGGATAGTCCCTGAGCAGCCTACGTTAAGCAATGACCAGGGAAAGGAAGTCCACACATAGTAAAGGCACACAGTGGAAGGAGGGACAGAACAGGTTGGGGTCATTTGGAAGGAAAAATATTGTTCGAAGAGACCAGCCCAATCAAATTGTCACATACAGAAGTCCAAGTGCAGTGCTGCCCAGCCATTCCGGCTTCTATCGTGTTGCTTCTGAACTGTACTTTAGTTGACCAGAGTTGGCTGCATAGCTACATGGTACCTGTCAGAGGATTAAGCTCTTACACATCCAACAACCCCCTAAGTTGCCTCGCTTGGATTTCAGAAGCATCTTATACACAGTGGTCCTCTTTTAGCCAAGGCAAGGGTTTGCGTTTCATGGTTGAATTGTATATATTTTTTTTCTTTTTTTTTTTTTTTTTACTTTGCAGTACTGGAGACTGAACCCAGGGCTCTTGCCCTGAGCTGTATCTCTAAACCCCTTTTTATTGTCTCAGACAGGGTCTCGCTAAGTAGCTAAGTCACCCAGTCTGTGGTCAAACTGGTGATCTCCTCCTGCTTCAGCCTCTGAAAGTGCTAGGATTACAGGCAAGTACCACCATGCCTGGCTCATCCCCTCACCTGTCTTGCCAAAGACTTCCCTCCACCCGACTGTGACGTGCCAGGGTGTCAACAGTCAGCACTCACCTGCTCCGGGCAGCACTGCAGTCCGTGAAGCACCAATCCTTTCCTAGCTTGGTCCTGGCTCCACACTCGTCCAGACTACTGACCAATTCTCAAATATCACGAGCAATTCTCTGAAGCTCCCGCACATAAGGTAGCAGAAACACACTACCAGTGCCCTTCTGGAATGATGTTGTGGCAGTCCCACAAAGGAAAGACAAAGGTGTTTTACCTCCAGATTTCAAGGTGAGGGCTTTGGTATCATTCTCCAAGACATGAGATTTCCACGGTGGAAAATTTTCCTTCACAGCTGAATTTTTCAGGGGTTCCAGCTATCACTTTGCTCCTGGAGCGACACTGGTTGTCCCCACATTGCCTGGACCTGGTGAACAGCAGCGTTGCCTCTCACGTGATGCGGGATTCTTCCCCTCGTGCTGGCCTTCTCCCTGAGACTCCTGCTCTTCTGTGGTCAGCCTGGACTAGACGAGGGAGAACGGGGACTCCTGGGATTGGCCCCCAGTTACTTGCCGAAGGGACAATGACTAAGTAGGTACCCCAGTATAGAAAGATGCGGCATTCTGTGTCCAACCCATTATTCCCCTTTCTGCCACTGCCACGAGCCCCATCTGAGACCCCAGTACTGTCTGGGAGCAGGAATCCTTCTACTCAGAGTCTCGGGACAATTCCCTGCCCTGGAAACAAGCTCACCCGGCCACGGAGGTGAGCAATGGCAGTGACTCAGATCAGAGCGTCGAGGAAGGCTGCTGCTCCTCCCTACGGCTGTGGTGGCAAGGCCACAAGGATGGGCTGGTCCATCTGTGGCCTTCTCATACCCACAGAGGACAAACACCCAAAGAAGCCACAGTCTCTGGGATCTGCAGATGGGTTGTCCCAGCAAGCATCTGACTACTTCGAGTCAGTGGGGGAGAATCCCTCAAACTAGGTTGGGCACACGTGGGGCTGATCTGGTGGAACCATGGGGAAACCGGCGGGGTCTGGCTGACGGCTGCAAGGCCCTCCAGGAAGCAGCAGTGGAGCCACACCCACCGCACCCCAGCGGTCCTGCTGGCTGCCAGAGGAGGCGAGCTGGGGGTGTCACTGGCGGCCTGTGCCCGGCCAGGAGCGAGGGTCTGGGCAGAGCTGGAAGGGCGGCACCAGGAGGCCTCTGCCGTCCACGCTGTCCACGCTGTCCCGGCCTCACGGCCTTCTTCATCCAACCTGCTTCCAGGGCGCGTCCTCTCCTGGCTGCTCTCCAGGGGCCACCACCGCCTTCCACCTGACATGAACAGCTGCTTCCATACTGGCATTCTCAGGCCTCTGCCTATGAGACTGCTTCATTCTTTTTTTTTTTTTTTCTTCTGCAGCCTGGAGATGAAACCGAGGGCCTTGGCCAAGCTCGGCAACCTCTACCACGAGCCCCCTCCTCACGGGTAGCGGTGGTCCTCCAGGGCCCGGCCGGCGGCAGCCTGGCTCTGCCCTGCTCCTCTTGCCTGTCCCCGAGGACTTAGATCACACGCAGTAGGAAGGGAGGTGCTTGCGTTTGTTGTCACCAAGGGCGACTACTTAACCCTGACCTGAGCCCCCGTCAGGGCACGGAGCACTGGGCTTCGCCTTTCCTGTGGCTTTTCCGTCTCATCCTTCACTTTTCCCTCGTCGCCCTGGAGGCCACGGAGGGGGTCTCCTCGCCTCCACTTAACAGCTGAGGTCAGTGCAGCTCCCTTGAAAGGTCCGGGGCGTGGGTGGGCAGAGAGTTAGTGTCGGTGGGCTAGATCCAAAACGTCCCCTAAAGTCTCCTGTGTTGGGAAGGTGTTTGGATGGTGGGATCTGTGGATGACTTCCGGTGCTGGGAGGAGGCGTGGCCTGGCCGGAGGGCGGAGTCACTGGGGGCGCGGCCTGGAGGGGTGTGTCTCCCTACCCTGGGGCTTTTCCACCCTGTCTTTTCCGCCTCGGATCCAGCTGAGTACAGACTAACCCCTCTAAAAACCCTCAGCCAAATTAAACCTCTCCTCCTTTAGCTGTGCCAGGTGTCTCACCCCAGCCAAGGGGACTGAGACGATCGGGAACACAGGTGTGGCCTGGCTGCGCTGCCCTTGCTGGGGCTCTTACGGATGTTCAGGATCTTATACAACACAGAAGGGTTTATTTTGGGGGTTGGATGGGGAGCTTGTGGTACTGGGGAATCAAGTCCAGCTCACATTTCAGCCCATTTTTAGTTTTGGTTTTGGGATACAATCTTACTAAATGCCCAGGCTGGATGAAATTTGTGATCTTTATGCCTCAGCCTCCCAGAGCACTGGGATTACAGGCCTGCACCCCTGCACCAGACTCAATGCAAAAGTTAAATGTTAAAGTGCCTGATACATGGCAGGGAAAGGTCGGCTCCGGCCTTATCCCCGACAGTCCACCCACGTGAGCCATCTGCCCAGCCACCAAAATAGCCCTAGTTCCCAGCCTCTACCTCTGCTCCATCTCTGTCACTCGCTTGAGCCACGCCCCCCACCCCAATTTCTGG
Organism: Ctenodactylus gundi; assembly: GCA_004027205.1. Lineage (NCBI taxonomy): Eukaryota > Metazoa > Chordata > Mammalia > Rodentia > Ctenodactylidae > Ctenodactylus > Ctenodactylus gundi. The sequence goes on along the minus strand of PVKB01004254.1, from coordinate 129,523 downwards.
TTAAGGAAATTTAATCATCCTTTAATCCCAAGCTCAACTGTCCGGGCTTGTACGTTGCCTATCTGATGATGACGGCGGGAAGTAATTCCTCTTGCGTGGAATGCGGTTAGTGAGTGAGCACAACTGGGGCGCCCTTGTGCTTGGCCTCGAAGGGCAGTGGCAGGTCCTTGCTTCAATGTCCTCAAATAAAGCAGAAGCCCGAAGAAGCCAGAGAGGGGGTTTCCTACCTCCTGGTGTTCCATATGACACATGGTATAAGACTGGTATTATTGATCAGCAAATGAGACCTGGGGAGGTTAAGTGTCTTCCTCAAAGCTTGTGACTTTAACTCAAGCCCCCAGGGCCCAAGTCCCTGCTCTTTCCACTGAGGGTGGCCAAGAGCACGCTGCCCCCACCCTGGAGGCTGAGCATGTCTGAAACGAAGCTGTGGCACGTGGTGTGGCCTAATACCATGCTGACTGATCTGCAAGGAAGACCAGCTTGAGTGGTGGGCTCAGGCGTGGCTGGCTGGCTGGCATGAGGGGAGCAGTGCCCACTTGGGACGCTCCCTCCCTCCGTGAGCGTGAGAATGAAGGCCAGCAGTCGCAGGTGTGTGGGACCAAGCCCAGCAGAAAACGTGGTCATAGCGCTGGGCTGGTGTCTGCCAGTCACCTGTACGCACTGTCTGTCCACAGTGGTTTGTCGAGCAGATCCAGAAATAACGCAGAATCACTGCCTTTGTAGAGCACCAACTAGTGACTAGCTGCAGCCAGTGGAAATAAGTAAAATTCTCAAATTTAAGAACTAATTTTTCTCGCTCTTTATTTCAGTTGAAGAGTTGCATCAAATTATGTAAATGAGATGTCCAAAGAATCTGCCCACTGTACATTGACTGGGTCTCTATACCGAAATGTAAAATAGGGAGGCGCGAGCTTCCCAGGAGCTCCGGAGGCAGCTGGGGCTCCTGAAGAGCTGCTGGGGGATCTTGTGCTGGGCGGGGTAGGTTTGAATCCCAGCCAGACTGCTCAGGCCAACAAGACGAGGCGGGTCTTATGCTCCATCCCCCCTGCTACCCAGGCTGCCTTTAAATAAGCACATGTTAAAGGAAATGCCCTGGAAACAGTACCAAGCCAGTCTACTAACACAGCTGTCTGTCTGGGGCTTGCCCTGGCTCCTTGTGTTAATCTTCTTTTCAGTTGCAGTGACCCGCCCCTTGGGCAACAGCAGAGGCCATCATGGAACGCAGCATCACGGCCTGGGCCTGGGCGTGCATCCTGCACACTCACGTCCCATTGCTAACAGCAGCTCATCCGTATTTATTTATTCATGACACTTATCTGCAATGCACGGATAATTTCCTCATCCAAATTAAATATTAGATATCAGGTCAATAATTTTTTTTGACATGGAACTTCTCTGAAGTGAAAGGGACTCAACAATCAAGGGAAGGGTGACAGCCTCCTTCCTAGCAGGCACGGTGCTAGGGTGTCACAGTAGTGTGACACCTGGTATCCCAAAGATGACTGTGACAGACAAACCAAGAAATGCCTAGTGCAAGGATAAGAACGATCTTTGCTATAACAGCTTGACGAATTGCAAATCTAGCCCAAAACAATTCAAACTCCCCTTCACAACCCGTGGACAGTACTTTATCCACGCAGTTATCAGACTCCTTACAGCTTTCATTTTGTTCATGCCCTTAGGACCTCGTAGGGCAACGTGTTTGTATCTGCCTCTCATTGCTGTGACCAAACCCCAGACATCCACAACTGAGGGAGGACAATTTTACTTAGCTCACAGTTTCAGAAGGTCTCACACAGTCCATCATGGGCATCCAGCAATGGTGGAAGCGGTGAGCAGAGGCTGGAGAGCAGCTCAAGGCAGAGAGGACAGAAGTCAAGAGAGGCGGGAGCAGGTCCACACCTGGGGACTTGGGCAAGAGGAGAGCTTTCCCAGGAAGAAGCTGCAACAGCGTTTTTTCTTCCTTCCTTTACTTAGTTCAAGCTGCCAGTGGGGGCCCTACACCCAGGGTGGGGTACCCCACCCTTACTTCCTGGTCCACACATACTTAAAAGCTCTGACCTGGGCAACCAGCAATCTCAGTAAATTGAAACAATCCCTTCAGTTCAAGCCCCAAGCATCCACCCCTTCCATCCAGACCCCGCCACTCAACAGCCCAAGGTTCCACAGATATTCCACTATATCCAGATATATGAGGCTCTTGGGGATGCTCAAGATCCAAACAATAGCAACATCTCAGGAGGAAAGAACATTCCTTCTTCCCTTTAGTTTTGGCACTGAATATTCTGGAGAAACATCCCTCATGGTGTAGTACCAATCTACTGATAGAAATTTCATATTCTCATTGTGTTCCTGTTCACTCTTCTGCCCACAGTACTTGAGTACTACAGTAAGTCATTGCCTTAAGTCCTGTCTGTGGACTTCCTAGAAAGCTTCAAGTTCTTCCTCTTTTTATTGATGGGCCTGGTTGCCAGGGTGAGTGACCAACAAGCCACGTGTGTGTCCAGGCTGATGTCTACGTGATCCTCTAATAATCAGAACATGTCAGTATTTCCCACAATCAGTCATCATGAATTGGTGTCTCTTCCCCAGACATTTCATTGCGATATGACATTCTTTACTGCCCAAATAAAAAAAAGGCCCTACTGCCACGAGCAGCTGGTCAGCACGTTCCTTTAAGCCCCTTATCTGCTGCTCCAGCCTCTCCTCCAACTTTGGTATTTTTATACACTGCACACATACGTGTTCATCTAGGAGCTCCAAACCCCATGCAAACCAAAACCTCATGTGACAAGACCACCTTTCCCTTTCCTTCTGCAAAGCAGCCAGCAGCAAGCCCTCACCCTGCGTCCTCCACGTCCTGTTTTCTCTTTAACCCACTTCTGCCCATTCACCAAACTCCATTTGCCCTTCTGGCCTGATGGGGTTCTTTTTTTTCTTCCCCATGGTATAATCTTTTAAAAAAAAATTCTCCTTTCTCAGCTAAAGTGCAGCTAACGCAACGAGAATAGGCCTCTCAAGCCAAATAAATTCTAGCAATTAACAATATCTTCTGTGTAGGGAATTTAAAAATATAGCATTTGACATTTTACATTTCACAAATGCCAACTGCGAAACTCACATTTACTCATAATTAAATGCTTTAAAACTAGAGTCTTTGGACATTGGACATGAGTCATTATGGCAGCTTGTGTGTAAGAAATAGCACATATACTAGAAGGGTCTTTACCGTGAGTACTGCGTGGAAAATGTCCCACCATCCTGTAGTTTGGTGGAAGTGTAGCAAGCTCTAGGAATGTTCTGATGGGTTGGTGAGAAGCACGCGCTGGGCTGGTGAGGAATAGGATGGAGTATATGGGTTTTAAATTTTTAGAGGCTAATAGTCCTTTGCATTCATCTAGATGGTCTGAGGACTAGTATTGTAAAGTTCACATATATATGACAGCAATATACATAGTTATTAATAAATTAATGAGTTTTAGAAAATGATGCTTTTTAATATTTCATTTGGCGTATCTTCAAAAAAGGCAGCATGGAACCCACTCACTACAGAGACAGAAATGAAAGTACTCATGGGGGGGTCTTCAATCCTTTAGTAAACTGACCCACTCTTAGGACTTTAATCTAGACTAGAGAATCACTGTTGGCCAAAATGGGCCGAAGGCATCTTTGCTGACTTTTTGTCCCGAGTTGTCTAGGGACAAGTTGAAGGCCAACAGGGCACACAGAGGTGCAGACGGGATCTTCACTTCTACATGAGCAGTCGCTGAGCAGGTGGATTCACGTTTTGGTGAGTTGCATGTGAACACAAATGTTGACCCAAGCACAAAGCGGAAGATTGCCTCACCTAACACACAACAATACATAATTAATCAATGGGTTAAAACCCATGGCCATGTCAGATAAGAAAAGTCAAATACAGAATGTTTTCCTTTTGTATTAGTTTGGCTACACAATACTATTTCAATTCTTAGTTTTACAGGTCTTGGATTTATTTTTAATGTATACACATACACTAAATATGAGGTTTTAATAAAATCTAGCTCTTTTTTGAAAATATAACTAAAGTCCTTGCCAGGCATTGGTTGTTGTTAATGAGAAGGCGGATGAAAGGGAGGAATAAATAGAAACTGAGTGTCCTTCTCAGCTGACTTGACTTTTGAAGAAAGGTGAAGGAACACAGACATGCGGCCTGTGGTTTGAACAATTCCCCCATGAACTCTTCCCACGGTATGTCCCTACAGAGATCTACAGTTTCTGCTTCAATGATGTGCTGGCTTATGGCAGGATTCACAGGATTCACATGCACCTGCCTCCTGATGGCATCACCAAAAGTCAGCATGTTCCCCTGTCCGCCAGCTGCATTCACCACGCCAGAGGAAGCATGAAGACAGGATTCTACACAATCTGCAACCCCACTGGCCCTTGCTTACACAGTGTTTGATACCTGTTCACAGATTCGGCTCAGAATGAGAATGTAAATAGGTAAACAGCCTCTTCTAGGAACCATTAATGTTTTCTTTGTGCTATTTAGAAATAGGAAGTTTTGTTTTGGTTTGGTTTTTTATTATTTTTTCGAGACAGGGTCTCACTCTGTAGTCCAGGCTGGCCCAGAACTCACTGTGTAGCTCAAGCTGGCCTTGAACTCTTGGCAATCCTCCTGCCTCATCCTCCCACACCCAGCTATTGAAATAGGAAGTCTTTGTTCATCTAAAGCAGATGTCCACATAAAGCATATCATCCTCCCCTAGATGTAGACATAGCTATCAAATTTTTAAACAAGAAGAGAATTTTGGAAAGATGGCTGAGGAAAAGCATTTTTCAAAAAATTTTCCCAGATCCCTTCACAGAAGAGTAAATAGACAGGAAAGCCAAAAACTGTTGGAAATGTTTATACAGTATTACTGTAAACTTAAAAACTCTGGCAGAAGGAGACAGTCACAGACCTGCATGCTATCACCACCCATACAGGAAGAAGGAAAGGGAAGGCATTGCACATCTAAACAGATCTGGGAACAGGAAGCCTCCAAACAGCCACGCTGTTCACTGGACAGCAGCGTGAGCCAATGTGCTGACGGCAGTCGGAGCTGGAGCCTGTCTTGTTACCTTCCCCTCATTGGGACAGATGACCCGACATACACAGCTTTAGGAAGGACAGAATTCTTTTAGCTCAGTTTCAGAAGAACACAGTCCATTCACAGGAGGGCAGCTGGAAAATGGTAGAATCACCCGATGGGACTGCAGCCAGAGCTGGAGCCAGGGCAGAAGCAGCACATGCCCCTCCAGGTCAGACCCAAGCATCCGCCCCTCCCAGCCAAGCCCCACCTGCCAACAGCACACAGTATCCATAGGTACATGAGGCTTTGGGCGACACTCCAGACCCAAACCACAGCAGATGCTGACCTTCCCAGAAGCGGATGAGTGTGTGCAGCATATCTGAGGAGGACTGAGGGCGCAAGCAATCTTAACTTCCACGAACACTTGAGGCTGAGAAGCCAGGGCATCTTTCCAGGATAAATTCCCACATAAGGGAGAAGGTATTGGGAGTACAACCAAAACTGAGCTGGATTAGTGTAATAGAAACAAAGGAAGAGACATTTCAGATTTTAAAGGGGGAGGAGAGAAGACTGAGGAAACCTCAGAGAGCCTGCCATCTTGTTTGCAAATAATTCACAGAAGCTGCAAGATGGAGATCTCTGGAAAGTCAGTTTTTCTAAGTTTCAACTAAACCATGTATCCTTTCAAAAGTTCAGGAAAACCAATTTTACATATAAATAAGCGATTTAGAAAAGGATCAAGGTGAATCCCCCTTCAATCATTATTTGATATAAGAAGACAGAGTAAGGCCAGTGCTCGAACAAGAGAACAAGCAATGACTTATCATTTCAAAAGGAAACACATTTTTAAGTTAGGAAATCTTGAAAGTGAGGACCCAGAACTTAGGAAAGAACCAGAATTTTTTAAAATGTAGTTCAGAAATTAAGCCACAGGAAGGGCAAGAGCAAAATACATATAAAAGAAGCAAAATATTTAAAGTAAATCTATGTGAAATAATGAATTTAAAAGATTGAAGAACTTAAAACACTGGTGGTACACAAAGAAGATCTGATGTACAATACAGGAGTCCCTAAGGAAGAAATTCAGTGCAATGCAAGGACATAAATATTTCTTTTATAATGTTTACAAAACTCTAAATTTAAAAAATACAGGCAGGGTTAATATAGAAAGGGCATACTGTATGCCCCAGAATTTTGACTTAGAGTGAGGAGATAAGACATAGTCCAGTAAAATTACTGGATTAAAGGAAAAGAAGTCCTTTGGGTGTGTAGTTTTAGAGTATGGTGACGTGTAAGGGTAAGAAATCTGGTGTAGCACCAGCTACTGCAGCAACACACTGGAAGGGAATGGAGTCACATTTAAGGCTCCCAAGAAGATGGGCGCTGAGTGCTTTCAATGAAGAAAGGCTGGCTTTTAGGCACAAAGGACACAGATTTTTGTTCCCGTGACCCTTTCCTGTACATCAGTTAGAAACAAGCCTCACGGTGACCAGACATCAACATACAGCCTAGCAGTCAGTGTTACACAGACAGCTGCTTGGAGAGTTAAGATTAACTGAAGGACAAAAGGAATGTGGTTTCTATGGGTGGCTGTGTAACAGTAAAAATTACTTTGGAAAAATTTTCAAAATTACTTAAAAAAAATACTTCGCATGCAAAAACCAAATGGAAAATATGTAGCTCTTAGGAATATAATTAATTCTGGTGCTAGCGGCTTTATTTTGTTGTTGGTGGTGGAGGTGTTTTTCTGTTTTTCTCCCATCCTCTTCCCCTCCCCCTAATTCTCACAGTCCCCTCATTTCATCCTATGAAATGACTGTATTCTGGCTTCTTCATATTAGAGAAACCATTCAAGATTTAACCTTCTGTGTCTGACTTCACTGAGCACAATGGTCTTAAGATGTCATTTGCCTACAAAATCCTCAAAACGATCTGTCTTTATAAATGAGTAGTATTCCATTGTGTACATGTAGAAAACTTTTTGTATCCATTAGTCTGCTGATGGGTATTTTGGAGTCTTCCACATTTTATTTATTGTTAATTGTGCTGCTATGAACATGGGTGTGCGTGTGCGTGTGTGTGTGTGTGTGTGTGTGTGTGTGTGTGTGTGTGTGTGTGTGTGCTTTTAACTCTTTATGATGCTTTTAACTCTTTTGGGAAGATTCCCAGAAGAGGTATTGCTGGATCAAAGAAGATATTTATTTTCAGCATTTTGAGGAATTTCCATACTGCCCTCCATAGTGGCTGTACCAGTTTGCAATCCCACCAGCAGTGTAGGAGAGTTCCTTTTCCCCCACAGCCTTGCCAGCATTGCTATTTGGGTTCTTGATATACGCCATTCTCTCTGTAGTGAGATGGTGTCTTAGTGATGTTTTGATTTGCATTTCTCTAATGGCTGAGGATGTTGAACATCTCTTCATGTATTTACTGGCCATTTAAACTTCTTCATCTGAGAACTGCCTATTCATTTCTCTTGCCCATTTTTTAATTGGGTCTTTGAAATCTGAGGGGTCAGTTCCTTGCATATTCTAGTTATTAGCCTCCTGTCTGAGCTATAGATGGTGAAGATGTTGTTATTGTTGTACTGGGTATTGAACGCAGGGCCTTTGCACAGAGCTGCATCTCTAGACCATTATGCTTTATTTTTGAGACAAGGCCTTGCTAAGTCATTCAGTTGCCCAAGGTGGGCTTGAACTCTTGATCCTCCTGCTTTATCTTCTCAGAGTGCTGGGATCACCGAGATGCACTACTATTCCTCTGCTTTCCTTTTCTTTTCTTTCTGTTTGTTTTACGGTTTCTTCTTCTTCTTCTTCTTCTCTTTTTGAGGCAGGATCACACTCTGAAATTTCAGGCTGGTCCTGAACTCTCTATGTAGCTCAGGCTGGCTCTGACCTCAGGCAATCCTCCTGCCTCAGCCTCCTGAGTGCTGGAATTATAGGCGTGCACTGCCACCATGCCTGGCTCACGTGGTGCTGGGGACCTTGGGCTTGCCGGGCAAAGCTCTGAGCTACGCCCCCTCCCCACTGCTCTGCCTTTCTTACTGCCTGCTTCCTTATCTCTCCTGAGAGCTTGTCTCCATTCCTCAGCTTTTGGCGGGAGCATACGGATCTACTTAAATCAAATCTAATGTTGTTTCTATCTTCAGCATTTTCTCCTTTTTTGACCGGAACTACAGTTTTTTATATTAGGGTCATTACTCCCAAAGCCCAGCACGCTTTCCTCTCATTGCTCATTGAATGAAGAAAGAAACACTACTTTAAGAGTTACATCACGTGACTGCCTTGAGGAATTTCTATTGGGAGGAGACCGTTGGCATCATTCCAGGTAGGAATTTCAGATTCGCTAGTTCACTGAGCACAGGTCATCCCGACTTTAGATTGAGGCGGCCTCGGGCTAGAGGGAAGCTTTTTGTCCCAATGTGATTTTCTCAGCCAGCAGAGAGAACGTGGCAGGATTGGAGAAGCGCAGATTTGTAGGTAGCATTACACTTTGTCTTCCAATTTCTGAGAAAGCCTATTTGGCATGAAACACCAAGTGATCCCAAGATTATCTTGACTGAGTCAAGAACACAGGCTGTCTGAATGACAAAAAATGGAATAACAAAATACTCAACATATTATTTTTCCCCTAAAATATTTATTAAGAGAAGCAAGCCAATACAGGAAAATAGCTTTAGAAGAACACGGCAATTATTTACATCTTCTACCAAAAAAAAAAAATCCATGATCTAACACCCAATAGACGCTTGCAGAGATCAAAGAGAACTGGCAGTTTCTGTCCCAGGCTTGCACACACAGTGAGTAAACCCCCTCCCAGCTGTAGCAGTCATGACATTAGAAAATAGCCTCTGCCATCAAACGATAGCAGCAGCAACAATGTGAACAATGGCATGAGAGATGTTTACACATTTATCAGCAACTCCAGAAAGACTCCTGGCCCCAGAAAATGAAGAAGCAAGGGCTTGGTCCCTCCGTTGTGTAGGCTGACTCACTTTACGTAGTCCCAGTGGGACATACAGATGTTCTTCAGGGGGAAAGATAGTCCTTTCCAACTCAAAGAAATTACTCCGGAGTAAAGGAAATGACAGATGATGTGTCAAGGTGACACATGATGACACAAGGTGTCGCCAGCCTTTCTCTTGAGAAGAAAGCATGGGACTCAGGAAGGCTGGGGTGGGAGAAGAGGACGAGAGAGGCCGGTACAAGTCAACCCATGGTGACTTTCAACCTAGAAAGCACATTTCCTAGAAGACACAGTCTCTGTTTGAGCTTAGTTTCAATGAATAATGGACACAAATTAAATAAACTAATGGTAGCCTCACCATGACAGTTTCTTAAGACCTTTAGACTACGTCAATTCATCCTTGGAGCCCCCACCCCAGCGGGCCACCAGGGGATTGAACTCGGGTCCTTCCTGTCCTACCTCTCACCTTTGCCGAGGGCTCTGGCAGGAAGGTGTCTTAAGCACCAGAATATCTGGCGACCTCGGCCATCATTGGTCCACATGCACGAGTCCCATTCTGTAGGGTCCTTTTGGCTGTCATCTTGCTTCTGTTTTCTAAGTTAATGGCTGGCAGTGACCGACCCTCCTTAGGCAAGTGCAGTGAGGGGTGCTGCCAGGATGTTCTGCTGCTTTTGAAGTCACCCATCCTTCTGGTTCGGGAAAACACAGCTCTCTTCTGAATCTGTTCTCCTCAAGCCCTACCTTTCGCATGTCAGAACTGAAGTCAGAAGTCCAGCTGCAGCCTTCTCTGAGGCAAAGACACACACATCCAGCTGGAACGGAAAAAGGAAAGGAAGGAGAACACCAACATAGAGCTCCAAAGTTTTCCTGGCCGCTGAGATGCGGACGCAAGGACCACAGGCCCCCACTGTACAGGTCCCCGAGGTCCCACAGGGCTGGGTCGATTACATCGTGATGTCTCTTCAATTATCTAGCTGTAAACCTCTCCTCCTGTCTAAATCTGCTGTGATCTCTGAGACTTCAATGTGTGCACCTAGATTTTTCGACATCTATAGAAATATCTTCTAAACATGTTGATCTGCTCAGAGCTGACTTATCTGAGACAGCAAGAATGACTCTGGGCTGGGGCCTGAGCAGCAGGAAGAGGACTCAGGGACAAATCATTACCATGGTCCCCTCTTCCTGGAAACCCCCCAGGCTCCACCCACCCCCCACAGAAATCCCAGGAGGACCTTGGGGACCTGATTCTTCCTGTGGCAATGATGCATGGGGACCCGGTGCTGGGGGGAAAACAGGTTAATGGATTATTTGCATGGGATAGAGTCTGTGGATTTTTTTGGCAAGGCCATGTCCTTCTCCCATGGTCTCCGAGAGTCACCGTTCAGCAGCACCCAAGCACGGGGGTGGGGAGGGCATGGTATGTGTCTCGTTCCAAGAAGAATCCTTAGTGCAGCAGTGTACAAATGACACACTCTGATGGCCAGTTTGGGAGTGCCCTGGGCTGTTGCATCGTGTCATATACTACAGGCATCATCCAATACCTTCTCATGGTCTTTCTTCTCACATGAATAGCCAGAGAACAGGATGTGTCCCGTGCTTCACAATCCAGGCAGGCAATACAGGTATTGCCTAGTGGGGTTTGACATGCTCAGTTGCTTCCTTTCTTTTCTTTTCTTTGCTTTGCTTTTCTTTTCTCTTCTTCCCTCAGCCCTCTGGCACACAGGACTTGGATTATTGTGGGAGTGACGTGAGACCTCCCAACACTTTCCAGTCCAGCCCATTAATCAGGAGCAGACTCCCCAAGGGACCAGTTTTCTCGCTGCTGCACAGAGGTCTGTGGTTCCAAGTGGGAATAAAGTCCCAGCATTCCAATTCCAATTGATGGGTGCTGAAGCCATTGCTAAGCCAAGATTACCAGTCCACAAATGAGTCAGTGGGTGAGTAAGACCCACATGAGACAATCTTGAGTCTACAGATGCAGATGGGTCTTGTCACGGAGGCAGAGGCATGGCAGTAGTGGGGACAAAACGTGAGACTGGGCTACAGAAGTGAAGAGAACTGTCACAGCACAGGTCGTCGCGGGCCCTGGTTCCTCCCTTCTGTATGACGCCGCCTCGGCCGTGTGCTGTACTCGTCACCTCTCTGCAGTCTGGCCTCTCCGACCACTGTCCCCACAGCCCCTGTCTTCCATCGTCCTCGCAGGTCACTTCAGCCTTCCCCTCCCAAGCCTCTCCTAGCAGATGGCCCTCCCCTCTTCCACTCACTGTGTGTTTTACACCACTTCCCTGTCTCTTTCTCTCTGGGTCCTTTTTCCTCATGGCTTCCATGTTCCCGTATGTTATGTGCACAGGGAGACGAGCTTTTCAAACATGCTTGCAGTACTCCATTAGTCCCAGACACAGGCTAGGAAGGCTACTAGAGTTGCATGAAAGCTTGGACAGTCTCACATTTAAATATTGCTTTTTCTCTTTGTGGTTCTTTGAGATGGATCCAAACAACTAATGGAAGAGATTTCTAAAAAGTTTTAAGTGAGCTCTGCTTGCCTTGCTGTCAGCGACCTTGGCTGCTAAGGCTTGGCAGGTTTCCACCTGGTGGAAGATGCTTCCGAAAGATGCGCTTCTGTGAAGGCTGTAGGGGACTAGCACCGCCAGGGCCAAATCTCGATTCAAATTCCTGCTGGCTTCTTCTATTGCCAGGACAGTCTTGTGTTTCCACTTTTTGGAAACCTACCTGCCTGTCGACATTTGAGCATGCTGGCACATTTTTGAAATTGCAAACTCTTAAGTCCCACTTCAAGAATGTCAGAATTCATAACTTTCAAGCCTCAACCCTTCAAGGAATGGAAGTTGTTGAGTTTTACTGCATTTTAAAGCAGAAATGATAATATTACATAGTTGGGAGTTTCTAGAGAGGGGGATAGGCAACAACAGTCCGTGTGCATTAAAACCGGGGTCCTCGTAAATAACCAGTCTCGAGCCAAGTCCACTGTTTTAACTTCAAACCACTCTGTGGGTTTTGTGTTGTGTTGTTCCAGACATTCTGAATAAGCGTCATGGTGCAGAAATTTATGAACATTTTAACTGAAGCAAAATGTTTCAGAACTTGGGTAGACATAAGTTATTCTTGTGACTCCAAAGAAGAGATTTTGAGTTGCAACATCACCTACCGGAGTAAGTTCTTTGAATTTTCTAGATATGACTAATAACGACTTATGAGTTATGACTTCACAAAGAAAAGACCACTGGGGAGAAAACTTTTCAAAGTAAATGAGAAAATCATAAGACTGAGTACACGAACATCTCTAGAAACATCTCCTAACTTAACTGGGCAAGTGAGAGCCACTAAACATTTCAAAATCAAACATGAATGTTTATTATTTTCCTACAGAGTTGTTTCTGGGGTCTATTATTTCTAAAGTATGCTACTTTAACTTGGGCCATCAAATACTTGGTCCTGGTAGTACAGCACAGAGGGGAACAGTAGGGAACAGCAGGGTTGGGGCCTGTTCTCTCCTGGCTCATGACTATGGTTATGTTTGTGTGACCTCTGAGCCTCTGTTATCTGTTCAACAGAAAAAAGAAATACCTTGCCTCATAAGAGGTTTGTGAGGATCAACTAAGGTCCTCGTCGTGAAATCACTTTGAAATGCTTAAGTATTATGGAATAGAAGCATTCTTCTATCAATATTCATTATTACCTCAGAATTCCTCTCAGATTACTCGCCTCAAATTTATTATTTAGGAAAAGTACCAACTTGAAAGCCATATGGAGTCCTTGTTGACACTGCAGATGTTGCTTAATTTTAGATTCTTAAAGAACAAAAGAATAGAAGTACTCACAGGCAAATTAGCCTCTCTCTAACTTTTTCTTTGAAGTCTCCTATTATCTGAACAGACTAAAAATGGCAGGGTAAATATTATAGAAAATTACGTCATTGGAAGCTTTGAAATTCTGTACATCCAAGCCCTTTTATGGAATGTGAGCTGATACCCTCCAAAGCATACTGTCTACGAATTTAATAATATAAGATGAGTTACATGGATATTTTTGCAGACCAATGGAAAGGATGTAAATTTTAAAGTTTAACTTTAAATAACAGAGTCAGGAGAAACGTTAAAGTCTGAGAAGAACCACCAAAAGCCACACAATCCATTCAGGTCGTCTCCTGTGAACTAATGCAAACAGAACCGAGCTCAGCAAATCTTGGACCTGATTCTGAAGGATCTAGTCAGGTCCCCAAGATGGAATTTCTTTGCAGAAGGACAAGTGTGGCCAACGGACACATGCTTGCGACAACTGCCTTAATAGCCCATCTGCCTGGAAGGCCCGTCCTGTTCATGTGTGCTGCCTGTAGAGGACACTGCTTTTCCTCTGGTCATACCTGACGCTGCTTCCATGTGCAGAGAGGTATTTTGTGAAATGCATAAATGGCATCTGTCACGTTCTCTTTTGCTTGCGTGCCACCCACTCAAAAGAAATATCCTGCAACAAGCTGAACATTTTATAAGTGTCTTGACATTTAAAAAAATTACGGGGACTGGGGAATATCTCACCAGTTAAAGGGCTTGCCTAGCAAGCAAGGCCCTGAGTCCGATTCCCCAGCACCACATAAAACAGGCATGGTGGCGCATGCCTGTAATGCCAGCACTCAGGACACTGAGGCATGAGGACTATCCGAGTTCGAGGCCAGTCTGGAGTACACAGTGAGTTCAGGACAAGCCTGGACTACAGGGTGAGATCTTCAAGAAAATTATGGAAGCAATGAAACAAAGGCTACTTCCTGTATTTCCATGACCCCCATAAGAGATATGGGGTAACGAAGGACTCCCTGGATCAGCTAGATTACTCGGGCCAGTCTAAAAATGGACTGGTTGCTATTTTGAGCCTATATTTTTAATGTCATTTTTCAGAAAATAATTCTGTCCCAAGACTGCTTGCATAAGTCTTAGGGTCTTAATTAAGATAGTGACAAAGATCACTCTAACCAACAGTAATTTTCAAACAGAGGCCATAAATATTTGCTTATTAAAATTAAAACACAAACCAAAACTTGTTCCTTAGCCAGGGGTGGTAGCACCTGGGTGTCATCCCACCGTTCTAGGAGGCTGAAGCTGGCGAATTGCAACAGCCCAGCTTAGGCGATTTAGCAATTTAATGAGATCCTGTCTCAAAAAAAAAAAAAATTCTTCCTCCTCAGCTAGACATGGTGGTGCACACCTGTAATCTCAGCACTCTAGGAGGCTGCAGCACAAGATACGCAAGTTCAAAGCCAGGCCAGGCAACTCAGTGACTAGAGAGACCCTGTCTCAACAAACAAACAAACAAAAATAAATAAATAAACTAAAAGGGCCAGGTGTGGTTGTGGATGTGAAAGTCCTGGGTTCAATTCCCAATACCACAAAACTAAAACCTTATTTATGTAAAAGAGGAAAAGAACTGCAGAAGCAAATTTAACCTGTAATTTAGTGACAACAGTGGATCCTACATGACATAGTTCCAAGTCTGCTCTCATGTGGATTGGAGATGTTAACAGTACACCCACAGGGTACACCGTATGACACTGTTGATTGGGATGCCACCTGGACTTCTCAGTGTTAAGAATATTATTAACCCCACCCTTCCCCAGTCCAGCCCCTAGTCTACCTTTTTGAGTACAAAAGGCCTTGATTCCACATCATATGCTTTTCTTGAGCTAAAATAAAACTTTAACCCTCCAAATAATTTTCCAAGTAAACTTTCATCAATCCAGCTGATTACAGGCTTGAATGAGAAATGGATTCAAACAACCTCAATCATTGCTGAAAGTGAACTAGAACAGACCTTCCCCCACCATCAAAGGGCTAAATCCTCTTCGGCTCCACCTGCTCCCCCACTTCTATAGCCGCACCAGTGGGCCAGGGTAAGCACAGGCCCAGGGAGCCTTGGGAAAAAGGAGGATACTGGCCCATGGTATGCTGCTTGTGTTAATACCGCTCGATTCTGGGAATTAAGTGGGGGAACTGTTCATTTCAAACCCTGAGAAGGAACACCATAGGTTCAGTATGATAAAACTGAATCAACTCAGAATGTTTTGGTTTCCAGAAAGACAGAGAGATTTCAAACTAATCAAAAGGGAAATTTATTCGCCTTTTCGTGTCTGGCTCAAGCGAAGCTTGATCTAAGGCTTGGTGTGACCCACGCCTGATTTCCTCCTCTGCAGTTTTTCAATGCAGATCTTCATATTAATTCTATTCTTAGCCTTTTTTTAAGTAAGCATTTTTAGTATTAGCTTGTGTGTGTTACGAATGCAGGGCCTCAACATTAGGCTATATCCCCAGCTCTTTTTCAAAGACAGGTTTCAGTAAGTCACTCAGTTGCCCAGAATGGACTTAAACTTGAGAGCTTTCTGCTTCTACTTCCTAGAGTGCTGGGATTACAGGCATGACACACATCTAGCTCCATTCTTAAGTTCTCCTCTCTCCTATCAATATGGATGCAAGGTGCTCCAGTCCTGTTTTGATTGGCCCAAATCCAGAGGTGGTATTTTCTAATAGGTCTAGAATCAGTTTCTATGGCGAGGGGAATAGGACCTACTAGATGGTATAGACCAAGGTCACGTCCTTCACCCCCCAAGGCTAGGGGTGGGGTGACATGGTCTAAGAGTTACAGTACATCATAGTTGCCAGAAGGAAATCAGAGAATAATCAGTAGACCAGCACTCCCTGCAAACACTCAGGACCAGGAGCACAGATAATTTCATCAAGTATTATTATCATTATTTATTATTACCTGTGGTACTATGGATGGAACCCAGATTCTTCACACTAAGCTACATCCTCAGTCCCTTTTCTGAATTTTATTTAGTCACTACGTTTCCCAGGCCAGGTTTAAACTTTTGATCCTCATGCCTCAGCCTCCCAGAGAACTGGGATTACAGGCTTGAGCAACTGGGCCCAGCCAAGTATTATTTTTTACCTAAGAGGAAATCCTAAATATACCTTCAGGGTTAGAGTCCAAGTCTTCACAGCTAGGGAAATGCCCCGGATGAGATTGCAAGGTCTGTCAGTGGGATATTTTAAAAAGTGCAGGCAGCTTCAAGGAGCACTGGGATAAGACGCTGTTCAGAAAGTTTGAACGGTTCTATGCTGTTGTAGACATGGTGGGAAAGAAACACAGAGAAGCCTTTGGGTCGTTATTTGTTGCACTTTACGAGTCTCACGTTTTATTTTTTAAAATTTTCTCTATTGCTATAATTAAACAAGAGAAAACAAAAACAAGAACTTTCCACGCACATGGAACAGAACCAAGAAGAACCTCTTTGGGGAGAGATAATATTAATTTCTAATGATGACAGGACTGTGGCTGGGGTAGCTTGCTAAGATGTGCATTTCTTAAAAAATGGCAACCCTGACTGATATATAGCTTTAGATCTTGTGTAACTTAACCGACCTAGGAGTCTTCCTTCACACATCTGAAATCTAATGAACAAGAAAAGGTCTTTGAGGGGTGGGAAAACTACAGTAAGGGCAGAATACTCCACCAATATGACCCACTTATAAAGCACATTTATAAAAGTCTACCAAGCTGAGCATGGTGGTGCATGCCTGTAATCCCAGCACTAAGGAGGCTGAGGCAAGAGGATTGTCACAAATTCAAGGCTAGGCTGGGCTACAGAGTGAGTTCAGGACCAGCTTGGGCTACACGGTGAGACCCTGTTTTTAAAAAATAAAATAAAAATCTACCTACTTCATTATGTCTGTAAGTGTGTTTTCCAAAGCAACTAAGAGAAAATTAAGAATTACTAAGGGAAAGCCGAGCTTGGTGGCACACACCTGTAATCCCAGCATTTGAGAGGCTGAGGCAGGAGGATTGCTGAGTGTTCAAGGCCAGCTGGGGTTTCAGAGAGTTCAGGATGAGTCTGAATCTCAGAGGGAAACCCTGCCTCAAAACAAACAAGCAAACAAAAATTCACTAAGTGAAAGGGAAAGGGTTGCTATGAGAAAATGGCCAAAAGTCACTTGACCTTGGGCTGACCTTGGGAAAAGGCTCATTTTACAAGTTCCCAACACCACACTCCTCACCCTCCCTGGTGCTTTCTTGCAGCGATGCTTCCATATGAGGAGAATTCAGGCATTTCCTAGAGCCTGCAATTCATTACTGAGGTGAAAATCACACAATTTTACTCTCTGGGGTTTTTTTCCTCCCCCTTTTCTTTTTTTAAAGCTTCATTCCAACGATTGTTGGTTGTGGAAGAGGCAGATTAAACATTTTAAAAAAGATTTCCTTACTGGAAACAACACAAAGATGTAATTTCCAGGCCATGACGGAGGAACTACTCTTCACTGAATGCAAAAGCTAATCCTTGGGAAGCCAAAGTTGGAACTGGGAAACAGTCACACCACCTTAGAGCATTCCTTTGGAAGTTCATTAACGTTTGGAAGGCTTCGGAGCGTTTATCCTAAGGATAGGCCTGCTTACGTACACGCCAGGTTACTCATTACAGCACTGTTTGTAATAAATGGGAAAAGTGGAAACAGCCCAAGTGTCCGTCAACGGGGATGGTTCAATAAACCACGGCGTATCCTGAGCCACACTGTGCAGCTGCTTCCAAGAAAGAGGAAGTTCTGTAAATGCTGATAGGAAAGATGCACTGCTGGAGAGAAAAGCCAGACACAGATCCGGGCGCTCAACGTGTTACCTCTTATGTAAGAAACGGGAAAGAAAATATACCAGAATTGTTCGCATTCTCTTCAAGTACTGGAAGCACACTCAGAGAGACTAATCTAATCAGTTATCTCGGTAGGAGGGTGGAGTAGAACCGAGTAGGAGGGAACGGTGGAGGACTTTTCACGTCCCATCTTTTACTTTGTTTGGATTTATGAAATGTTAGTCTACTGGTTGGTCAAATATAAATGTATTCTAAAAAGAAAAAAAGCTTGAAGGGGCTGGAGGAAGAGCATACCAGTTAAAAGTGCTTGCCTAGCAAGAGCAAGGACCTGAGTGTGATTCTCCAGCACCCATAAGCTGGGAGCAGTGCAGCACACCTATAATCCTAGCACTCAGGAGGCTGACACAAGAGGACTGCTATGAATTTGAGGCCAATGTGGGGTACAGAGTGAGTTCAAGACAAGCCTGGAATACAGAGTAAGACCCTGACTCAAAAAAAAAAAGGAAAAGAAAAAAGAAAAAAGCTTGAGAGGGGTCATTAAGGAACCATCTAGTAGTTTCACTGACACTATAGTTGCTATTAACAATAATAAAAGCTAGGTCTGATGGCACAGCCCTGTAATCCCAGCACTCTGGGACGCTGAGGCAGGAGGATCACAAGTTTAACTCTAGCCCAGGCAACACAGGGACTTACTGAGACAGTGTCTCAAAACGAAAGCTAAAAGAAGGGGAGGGTGGGCTGGAATATAGCTCGGCGTGAAGGCTCTGAGCTCAGTCCCAAGTACTACCATCACCACCAAAAAAAGGAGTTAAATAAAATTTTGCCCAGAATGGGTACTTCTGCAGATACTCACAAGTGCGGAGTAAAGTCACCTTTCCAAAGAGGCAGGTCTCAGGGTTTGCCTGGCAGTCCCTTACGGACACTCTTACTGTAACCAGGGCATACGTTTGTTGTGCTTAAAGCAGCTCATGGACATTGCTAGGGAATGAGGCGACCTCCCCACTAGTGAGGTTTTTTTTTTTTTTTTTTTTTTGAGGTATGGTGCTGGGGGCCCAACCCAGTGCCTTTGCTCTGAGCCATACTCCAGCCCACTTCTTAGTGTCTTACTTTTTTTGCAGCTGGGACAGAATAACAGAATACCTGACATCCACGACTCAAGACAGGAAAGATTTATTTTACCTCACAGTTTTAGAAGGTCGCATCCTACTCATGGGCAGCTGGTAATCATGGAAGTGCATGGTGACAGCATAGCTGGAGGAAGGCAGTCACCCCACGGCAGACAGGAAGCCAGGCCTTGGAGGAACCGCCCCAGATCCACCCTTTTGGGGTCCAGCCTCAGTATTCCACTACTCCTTCTGGGTGAGGCCCCAGTGATCCACCCAGTCCACGTCACAAGTCCTGTAATGCCCCACAACGATAATCTACAGTACGCCCCACATCCACTACACGCCTGTAACCTACAACCTACCACATGCCTGTCTTTCACCACACACCTATACTCCACCCTTCCTGACCAGGCCTCATTTTTCAACAGCACATGGTTCTATGGGTATTCTACAACATCCAGATATCCGAGGCCTCTGGGGGACATTCCAGATCCAAACCATGACAGGGTCTCGCTAAGTCACTAAGCTGCCCAAGCTGAGCTTGACCCTCCTGAAGTCTGGCTGGGTCTTCTTCACTGAGTTCCGGACTCTCCAGCCTCGCACACACTGCCTGTCGTGGGACTGGGACTCGACAAACGGAACTTTTGTCCACCTTCCTGCACATCGTCCCTGGCTTTCCCTGCTCCATTCGTTAGACCCGTGAATAATACTATTCAGTGTTCACTGGATAATGTACCCGGAAACCTACCCTGCTCTTCCATTTTCAGCACCACTACCCTAATCCATCTACAGCTGGGACCCCAAAAGCTGGCCTTCCTTCTGACCCTCTCTTCCATGGCCCCCAGGACATATTCTCCGTATGCAGCGAGGATGATCTTTTAAAAACGAATCAAAGCATATCCCATCCCTGCTTACAACACTTCAAGAGCTTCCTAACAATTAGAATAAAATTTAAACCCGGGCCTTCAAAGCCCAGTGTGATCTCCCCCTTCTGCCTCTCTGATTTTGGCCCTGGCCTCCTCCACACCAGCACCAGGCCTTCCTTGGGTCTCTGCCCCTCCCGAGGCGTGGGATGCTCTTCCACTTGCACTTTCCTTGTTGGACACTGAGCCCTCCGGGTGCCTCACCCTGACCGCTCCACTTACATCACTGCTCGAGGCTGTTTGGAGTAACTTTTAACTCCACAGATGAGAATCTCTGTTGATTTGTGTATTGTCCCCACTGTCAGTTTTACAGTTTCTTGTTCAGCTCTGTAAGTCCAAATGCCTAGACTCGGACTAAGCACGTAACGCTCCTAAAACATTTTTGAATAAAGACCATCTAAAACTAATTGTGAATAAAATATTTACTTTGTTTCTTCAAAGACCTTTTTATGTGACGATTTAATTATAAAGGCAATATCCAATTACAAAAAGAAATGAGGGTGTCATATTGGGCCTCTGCAGGCACAAAAAGAGAGAGTTCATTGAAAGAGTAACTGGAAGAACCGATGCTACAGCATATCGTAACTTCCACAGCTGAGGGAATGGTTCTAGACTTTGAGGCAAGGTCACAACGGGAGCTCTAAACACAGGCTGAGGGCTGAGGTGGCCAGCAGTCAGTGGCAGAATATGAGCCTCACATGCATGCAGCCCTGGTTTCATCCCCAGCATCACAAGACAAACTAGAACTCCAAGGTGAACTAAAATTCCCACCGGGAACCTTGTTTACAGTGATAAAGATATTTTATTTCTTGGTTTGGTGGTGGTCACAAAGGTACAATATCTCAAAACAGATCAAACTGGGACACTTAAAAAGAGTGTATTTTATTGCCTTTTTTTAAATCTCTAAAAACAGCAGAAGCCAACTGCCTTGTATGATATCAAGTGTAGTAAACAAGTTGTTTAAAAGTTGTTAATCAATGGGTCGATTTTTCTTTTTGAGGCAGAGTCTTGCTCTGTAGTCTAGGCTGGTTCTGAACTCACTAGGTAGCCCAGGCTAGTCTTGGACTCACAGCAATCCTCCTGCCTCAGCCTCCTAGGTGCTGGGATTACAGGCACATGCCTCTATGTCAGGTTTTACGTGGTGCTGGGGAACTGAACTCAGGACCTTGTGCTTGCTAGGCAAGTGCTTTAACCACTGTGCCGTTCCTCCAGCCCTCAGCTGATTTAGAAACAAAGAAGAAAATGGGAAATTGTTTGGCACCCGACAGGTAATAAGTAACTGGCAGTGGGGGACCTAATCCAGTTTTTATGGTTTTAGTCATTTCAGAAGTCAGTGTTAAACATACCAATGTATCAGCCACTTAGGGAGTTGAGCATACAAGGACTTCCTCCCCACTTCATCCAGGCTGACTTCCCTATTTAGAGTAGCTGACACAGTCAGGGTACTTGAAGAGTATAATATGACTCATCTCCGAACAAGAAATCTTTCCTTATTGATTGATTTTAGGCTAATGGCCAATTTGGCCTTTCCATTTGGCACCATTCCTTCAACATCACTTCTGACTTGTCCTTCCAGGGCTCAGCTTAAAAATCTACTTTGTACAAGAGACCATTTCTAATTTGATAGAAAGAGGTGAAATCTGATACTTCCGTTCAGCTACAGTAAGGACAAAGCCATTAGGAATATATGAATCACCCGGTTTATGAGTTTACACTAGAATCTCAGCTCTGACCTTTACAAAGCCCTTGTGACCTTGACGAGACTGGAAACCATGACACCGCTAGCTTTGAGGGTGCTGAAGACTGCGACAACAGATGGAAAACTGTTCACCATGGCCCCGAGTACTTCAGGAAACGGCAGGCTTCTTGGCAAATCTGCCTCTGCTTTCTGAATTACTTGGCCTATGGAAGTTTCTAACAAGTCAGCAGTTGTTCTTGCGCCTGTACTGTCACCTTCGCTGAATTGGTGCCCTAGAATCCATAGGAGACATGGTGGAATGACATTTAGGAAGCAAGCAGGTCAAGGAGAAAGCTGGAAAAGATGGATGCGGTAGCTGTGTAGATGGGAAGCGACTGTGCTGGGAAAATGGCAAAGAAGAGAATGACGCAGAGGCAGTCAGAGGTCTTTCTTTACATGTCCTCTTTTCATTCATTTAAAGTTTCATCTTGCCAAGACAAAAAAAAACAGAGAGAGAGACAGACGGTCTCATCTTGATGAATGTGGAGCTGCAAAAGGATGCGCCAGTCCACCTGGTGCTGACACGTGCCAGCTGGGAGAGGAGGCTGGCTTCGCAGTGTTTTACTACTGCGGTTTTCTGGGCTGGGCAGCTGGGTGCCTAATAATGCTAAAAACCATAATAATACTTCATAATTATGTACTGCCCTTTGCCAGAACTTGGATTTAATTGCAATGGCTATGGCGGAACTGGCAACATCCCGTTGCCGGCTTGGGTGCAATACCCAAGGGCTTGGAAATATAAGTGAAGCAGCAATGGCCCCTCCTGGCAGTTTACCTGGATTTCTCTGGGCTTAAAGCTCATCGTGTGAAACAAAGACTGCCAGGCAGAGCAGTATTTATGAAGTAACTACCAGAATACCTGGAGCACAGCATCGGGGAACCAACGCCAGGCCCGGAATCCAGGCACCAGGGCAGGTGAGCTCACTTGCAGTCCTGCCCTCCGCCACCAAACATCACTGCCCAGGCATTCAAAAGGTGAGTTCACAGGCTATCCCACTCTGGTTTGGGCTGCAGATGCTCAAGAGTCATTTGTAGCCAACCCTGTGGTGCAGGCCTGTAACCCCAGCACTTTGAGAGGCAGAAAATGGCAGCAGGAGCCCAGCCTGGGGTAATCTGGCAAGATCCTATCAGACATAAACAAAAAAAGGGATGTAGCTGTAAAGCTTTAAAGGCCATGTGTTCAATCCCTACAACCAAACCCTCCCCACACCCAAAAAGAATCATTTCTCGTGAGCTCCTGTTCCAAGCGCAGGCACAACATGGGCTCTAATGTGGATGGGAGGTGATCCCGACCTCAAACTGTTTACCATCTAATTGAAGGAGCTGCATTTAAGAGCCATAACATGAACACACAGCAACAGCAACGACAGGAAGGGGGCGGTACACACTTCCCATCACAGCACTTTGGGACGCTCAGGTGGAGTCCAGCCTGGGCAACTTAGCAACTTAGTGAGACAAGTCCCAAAAACTTCAAAGAGGACTGAGGAGAGAGCCAGCGCAAAGACCATGGGTTCGGTCCCTGTCCTGGGAGAGGGGGAATGACAGAACGAAATCAAAACCTCAGGTGAAATGACCAGGCCAATTCTCCTCTCTGAAAAGAAGAAAGGATGGGAAGAGGGGCAGGGGAAAGGCGGTGAAGAGCTGGGCAGAAACCCTGGCGCTGCGGTACAGGTTCCCCTGTTTTGCTGTCTTTACAGCACTTCCCACCCCCGCTTTAGGTCACTTACTCATATACCACTGGTCTCTCCTCCTTCAGCAACAGCATCGACTCTGTTCACCGCTGTATCCCCGAGCACCTCAAACTACACCTGGTGCATCCTAGTGTTCAGTAAACACTGGCCTGGTGAAGCCATGACCCGAGTGAGGAGAGGGCAGCGGAAATGGAGCGAAAAGGACGTTTAGTAAACACAACCCGCAAGACAAAATGAGGCTCGCGTGTTAGCGTTCTGTCACTATCACGAATACCCGGGACAATCAGCTTATGAGACGTGTTGTTTTAATTTAGTTTTGGAGGTTTCAGTCCACGAAAAGGTGGCTCCATTGCTGTCGGGACCTCAGTGGTAACTGGGCATCGTGGTCGGAGTACAAGAATAGACTAAAGCTTCTTACATCTATGTAGCCAAGATAAAAAGAGAATGACTAGGTCCCATCATCCCCTTTGAGAGCACACATCCAGTCACCTAAAATCTCCCACCAGGATCTAACCTCCAAAAAGTGGCACCACCTCCCAATAAAGCCACGCTGGGGACCAAGTCTTTAACATGTGATTTGCGGACATCCAAACTACAGCTCACAAGGAAAAGCTGGAGCAGCGAGGGCTCACTCCCACGTTCCAGGCGCAGATGAGTGGGTGGCAATGTTGTCAAAGAAGGGAACGAAAAGGGAAGGCATAAGTTTTACGGGCTCCGGAAGGTACAGGAATTCCAATTTGGACAGGGCAAGCAAGCTGTCCAAAAGGCGCTTCAACACGCAGATGTGGATCTCATTAAGTGAACGGTCGATGGACAAGGACGATGTATCTCCTGAGGGGCCCGCAGGGCAGTTCCTCGGGCTCCTTCAGGGAGTCCACGGAGAACAGACCGAAAAATCGAACTGAAGAGAAAGTGGTGTCACCAAAAGGCGCAAAAGGGTCCGAGGGGGAGCAGAAAAGGGGACAGGCAAGGACAGGACTAAGTGACCCCTGAGCTTGGACCTGGGGACGTCACCGGCACTCTTTGGGGAGAAGCCCTTTCGCCGCTGAGCGTTGGGAAACATTCCGCATCCGAGGCGGCGACGAAATGGACAGTGAAATCGAGACAGGGAGGCAAGTCTCACCCGCAGGTGTTTCAGTCTTCGCGTGGGAGCGCGACCGAGGGCACGTCAAACACTCCGTGGCGGCCTGTTAGTCTGGGAATGGCGATCACGTTGCTCGAAGGCCCGGCGGAGATCTCACAGGTGTCACACGGCCACGCGGCTCCTGGGCCGCGCTTCTCCGCTACCCTTTCGGCCACCGCTAGGGCGGGGGCCCTTCCCCGTAAAGGGCAGGCGGTGTGGGGGAGCGAGAACACCCCTCCTTCCCAGCTGTGAGTCATCTTCGCGGCAGCTGGGAAGCGGAGCTGGGCACGCTTGAATTAAACCAGGTGCCCGGTTTCCGTGCCTCTTGGAATTCGGTGACTGGGTCGCTCCGTGCTGCAGGAAGCTACGGAGACCCATTCACATTTTCCTAGCCGGCGCTCAAGCCCTCCATTCAGTATTTTCCGCCCCTTCTCCCTCCCCCGCGGCAGAGCAGGGACAAAGCTCCCTCCGCGCTCCCACCTCAGGCTGACCTCCTACCCGCAAGCCCACCGGGGCCCCTTCCATGCTCACGTGACCCTCCTCGGTCCCCGTGACTCGCCGCCGCTGCCCCCTCCCCTCCGGCCGGAGCCGGCTTTGCCCCGCCTCCCGGGCCACGTGACCACCTCTCTCTCACCTGACTGGCTCCTCCCTCTCCCCGGCCTGGACTCCGTCGCCGTCGCAGCTGCCCGACTCCAAAATGGCAGCCGCGCACCGCGCGCACCCGAGCGGCCGGACCTCCCTGACTCCCGGGCCGGCCCCTTTTCGCTCCCGGCCTCCCTCCCTCGGCCTTCACCTCCTCGCCTCCGGATTGGCCGCCGCGAATCCCGCCCCTCCAGAGCCCCACCTGCTATTGGCCACGGTAGGCTGCCCTTCAGAGAGGCGTGCCCCCGCGCGCCCCCCGCCCCGGGAGGTATTTTCCGCTCCGGTGGGGGTGGGGGGCGGGGGAGGGGCGCAGGGTGCCGTGGGGGAGGCGGCCGCGGCGGCGGGGGCGGGGGCCTGGCGGGGGCGTCCGGCGGAGCTGGGGTCCGCGGGCTCCGTCCGTGCGGGGGAAGCGGGGCCGCGCCGGCGGGCGGGCGGAGAGGACGGGGCGCCCGGGCGCGCTCACTCTCGGTGGTTGCGCCGTGCAGGCCCGTCCTGCCTGGCCGCAGGTGCCCTGGATGAGGCCGCCCCGTGCGCCCCGGCCCGCGAGAGTGCCCGCCGTCGCCCCACCGGCCCCCGCGTCGCCGGCAGCGGCCGCCTCTCCTCGTCCCGGTGCCTGCGGCCGGCGCCTCGGCACCCCGCGCAGGCAGCGCCGGCCCCTGGGCCGGGATGGGCCGGCCGGGAGGAGCACGGCCAGCCGGGGCCCCGCGCCCACGCCGACCGCGCCGCGCGTAGTGGCGTCCCTGAGGAGTTGCCCTTCGGGTCGGAGGAGGAAGGTAGGGCACCCCAGGGAAAGGGGTCATCGCGGGGTGGCGGGGGGCGGTCGGGGTCTGGGCCGGGCGGGTCGGGGGAAGGCGATCGGGCGCGGGCAGCAGGAAAAGGGACCCTGGCCGAGTCACCTGGGGCTCTGAGGCTCGCTTTTGAGGGTCGTCAAGGACGAGGAGAAAAGGTCCCTTGAGGGGTGAGGGAGGGAGCTGAGGGAGCGTGCACCGGGAGGTGACTGGAACCCCCCGGGGGGTTCGCCGGCGACGGCTGCGGAGGCGGGAAGACCCTGCTGCCGCTCCCCAGGCTTCTCCCTCTCCTCGCTGCCGGGTTTGGGCACCGGAGCGTCTTTAAAGAGTGACTTTGTGGAAGGGGACTTGCGGGTGAAGAAGGATGCTAAGGCACAGAGTAAGTCCGTCTTGGTTTGGTTCTGAACTTCGAAGGGCTTGAGGAGTCCGAGTCAGGAGGGAGGTTTTGACATTTTTCTATTGGCATTCGGACCAAAAAATGGCTCGCCGCTGGACTTGGTCAGTGATTCCATATTTAAAAATTGTATGCCTATGGTTGGTGGTATTTCGTCACTAATTTTCTGGGGAATTTTTATTACTATACCTTGGAATTCTCATAGCAGCGCATCTATTGATATACTGGTGGCTTTCCCCCAATTTCACGTTTAGGCTGGACTGAAGTGATGTAGTGTACTACTGACTTTAGTAAGGAATTTCTGTTCCTTTATAAATTTTAAACAAGGTCGTGCAGAACGACTTTCCTACAGAAGTTTTAAAAATATTTTAACTATAAGCTTTGAACTGGGAATGAGATGTTGGTAAAGTTAGAAGCTCTAGATAGTAATCCTAAAATCTGCTTGAGTTTCTAGCAGTTAGGAAGCTTATGGAGTATGCATAGTTTGATTTTAATAATTTAGCATTTATAGAACCCTTTTGAGAATGGGTTGGGAACACCAGGATTAGCCACCAGCAGTGGCTATCTGCAGAACACACCTTTGTGGAAGTCCATAAAGAGTCTTTATTTCACTGGAAAGTGTAAACTGAGAATTGTACAGCTGTATCTTAAATCTTTTAAATGTTTTCTAAGTTGTATATACATTACCAGTTCCTGACATTTGCTGAGTTCTGTACAGTTTACAAGATGAAAGCTCAGTTTGATCAAGGAGTAGTTAATCATAATTTGGAAAAATTCCTAGATCATCCTGTGCCTTTTCATTCATTGATCAGAAAAAAAGCATTTCTGCAAAAGGTGCTGTTTCCCGTTGGCCTCCTGACTTCCTGAATAGCTGGAGGATAATTGTATTTTTTTTCCTCCCTATTGTCCTTGAATCTTACTGCTTGTCCCTAGGGAAAATGTTCGGGCTTACCGAAGAGGAACCAGAAATATGGAAACCTAACGCCTTTTTCATTTCAGTGGCTTCTCCATTCCTCACCTTGAGAATCCCCCTGGCAAACCTGATGTGGGCAGGTGTTCGCTTCTCACCTGGCTTGCAGGATCTGACCCTCCTGTTGTAGCAGTGAAGAGAAAGAGTGCTTACTGGAGCAGTGACCCCCACGGGGATGGGATGGTGAGCTGGGAGAAATAGGATGTGAGTCACATTTCTTTGAGAGCTGAAAGAGTAGACCATGGAGATAAGTGTTTTGCAGTTCAGGAAGCCCAGGCTGGAGGAGTTGAGGGACTAGTTGCTGCTCAGTGCTGGAGCCAGCTGTGGGCAGGTCTCTGACTCCAGTCCAGAGCCATTACTACTCATCCAATTCCTGTTATTTCCAAACCATGTGTACTGGTGCCAACTGTACATGGTCTGGGGATTATTTGTGCTGTTGTTACCTTCTAAGGATGGAGAAGTTTGAGTCAAATAGGTTTATACATGAAATGATGTAAAAGTGGATTAGCTTTTATTTAAAAGTTTGAAACAGTATACTCCACTGTTAGGGGAAATACTGCTAGAGACCAACTGTTTATAGATTTAAATGTTAGATAAGTGTTTTAGAGTAGGCTAGCATTTTGTAATTTTTATGCAAACGCTAATTGCCTTAAGATTTTCAGAATTCAAAAGGCCTTTATATTTTTTAAATGAACTATATGAAAATTATTGTTTTCAGTAAGTGTGGGGGTTTTGTTATGGATTTTAGTACCTTTGGAAGACAGCAGTTGTAAAATCACATGATAATTATGAAGACATAATCCATCATAGATATATCAGGGAAAGACAGAATTTATGTCTGTATTTCAGCCAGTGTACACGAATCTCAGGCAAGTAATTGGATGACTACAATACCACGGTTTCCTCATCAGTAAAGTGTGGTTGTTGAAAACACCTGCCTCCTGGCATAGTGGTAAAGATTAAGAGTGCCTAGCATACACAGTAGGGGCTCAGCAAATACTAGAAATTACCTTCTTTTGTTCATTGGATATCAATAAGCTCTCGTGTGTTCATTTGTTTCCTTGCTTTGACTGTCTGTTACAAAAAAATTTCTTGAGAAGCTGATCATGGTGCCGTACCCAAGCCTGTAGTCCTGGCACTCTGGGAGGAGAGAGAATGTGAAGTTTGAGCTCATCATGAGCAGTTTAACATCCTAGTGAGATCTTGTCTGAAAATAAAACATAGAAGAGAGTTGGGGTGTATAGAAGACCTTGAGTTCACTCCCTAGTACATAAAAAATTCCTAAATACGTGATTAATCCATTGTCTGCCTTAAGGGGCACTGGGTACAAATGGCAGTGTGATGTCTTGTCCCCTGTCCTCTGCTACCTTGGACTCTTTAGGTAGGCAGGTCACCTTAGAGGACACGTGTCAGTTTTTCTGAATGTGGTGGGAAATTAAAACATGCCATCCTCAAGTGTGCTTCTTCGGCATAGTTCCACAGAGCTATTCAGAGTGGAGGGGGACACAGGAGCAGCTCTGAAAGGCTGTCCTTCTGTGGATGAGAGTGGACTCTTCAGAGGAAAACTGCATTAATGGAACCAACAGCCTTGTGAACAGGTGCCCCTTACTGCGTGTGTGTCTCCAAGAAAGATGACAGTGCTCCCTCCATCCCTCAGGTGCCACAGGCTGCCGCGTAGTTTCCAACTTCATGTGTGTGATGAGCCAACAGTCTTTGCAGTGCTTCCTCCCCGCACCCCCATCCCCGTAACTTCCCACCATTTCTGCCCCAGATTCCCAAGTCCGTATCCCTTTGGGTAGCTTGGAATGCTGTTTAATCTTCAGCTATACGCCCTGTCCACCCCTTTTTTTCTGGGGGTGCTGGGATGGAACCCAGGACCTTGTGCATGCTGGATAAATGTTCTGTTGGGCTACGTCACCAGCCCGGGCCCTTGTTGAGTCTCATATTGTACATCACTCTCGTATGCTCAGAGTGAGTGTGTGTGCCTCTTCTTTTGTGTATAAATCTTTTGTCAGTTTATTTTATAACAAGCCGTGAAGTGAGGGGAGTTTTCTCTACAAAGTCAGAGGAAAGCCTTTTAGCCATTTTAATACTCTGAAATGAAAATGCTAGTTATTGATTGGCAGAGATTCTAGCTAACGTTCATTGAGTTTTACAGGCCTACTAGTCAAGATTATATAAGGACATAGGACCTAGATAAGACCTTCTATTAGCTGCAGCTCTTCTGCCAGTGCAACCATGAGAAGAAAAAATCACTGGACCTTGTTTTCTGTTAAATAGGTGTTTTGGTGAATATTTCCACTAAACTGGTGGGTGTATAACAGAGCTCCTTCTAGTTTCCTGTGACCTAGGCCCAGCTAGTGTCCGGCCCTCGGCTTAGCAGGTAGTTCTGGCAGCGGGGTTGGGTCATTGGCTGTCTTAGTCCTTGGTAGAGTTTCTTTCTCTTTACATCCTTGCCTCCTGTCACAACACGTAACTTCTTTCTGTCTGTAATTTTTTGGCAGATCCTGAGGCTGGAGCCAGGGCCTCGCACGTGCCTGGTGAGTGCCCCACTGATCTCCAGCCTCAGTCCTTCGCCTCTTGCCTGTCACATCAGACCTTACCTTCTCTTGGCTCTGTTTGAACATTAATTTTAATTATTTTTAATGTGTCCTACTATCTTTTAATTGCACTTATTTTTAGAGTTACATTGAAGTGAGTCTATTTTTCACATGAGAGATTAAAACCAGAAACAGATGACAGCTTCAGAGCATGTTGGTTATGCTGGCAGCAGAATAGCACGCTTGTTTTGGAACTCAGGCAGGCAGGCCATTGCTGGTACTCCCGGGATGAGTGCAGAGGCCACCTTCTCCGTCTCTGGTGTGCTCAGTGTCACCAGCTGTAGCTGGTCATCACGGGTTGCCAGACACACACTGGAGGCAGGTGAGAAGGAAGGAGGCTTCACTCAGTCTGGGCTAGGCAAGGAGGTAGAAAGGTCGCCTGAGTGTGTCCATGGGGTGCTGGGCCTTCTGTGGTGAGAACAAGGTGGGAATGCGATGAGACCGTAGGTGCCTGTGGTCCGCCTCGTCCCTCTCCGCTGCCGCCTTGACCTCCGGAGCCTTGACCTCCAGAGCCAGCGTCTACTCGTTTCATCCCTCCCACCAGGCCTCAGGAAGTCTGGAGTCCGCAGGTCGCTAAATTTTAAAAAGTTCTCCCCAGGTCACTAAATTTTAAAAAGTTCTAAAATTTAAAGCTCCATTGTGCCCTTCTGGTTAGTTGCAGCAGGGCTAAGAGAATCAGACGGAGCTGTGGGTGTCTAGGATCAGACTGGGGATGGAGCTCTGTGGCAGAGTGCTTGCTTCCGGGGCCAGGCCCTGAGTTCAGTCCCAGGCCGTACAGACACTGGGGACAAGTGACAAGCCAGCAGTCATGCACGAAAAAACATTTCTAGGAGCATATTTTCTTTTATTGATGCAGAATCTTAATGTTTGAGAAGTGACCAACTCCTAACCTTCTTTTGGTTATGATAGGAACCTTGAAAGTGTCACGGTTATTAGAATCATGACCTGCTTTTAGAAATTTCCTAGAATCAAGACATGTAGATACTTCTTCTCTTCTGTTACATATTCTACTCGTACAAGTCACTTAGTCACTTTAATACGGTTTAAGAAGACATCAGTAATGCCACATTGTATTAAAATATAACCATCATGGCTCATTTGTAAATTATGTTAACATTTTCATTATGGAATATTTATATACTTAATATATAGTTAGGGCCTTGTGGATGTTATTCAGGGTATATGGGCTGAGTTGCTGTGGACCGTACAGATTGCTTTCTTAGCTTTGGTGGAGTTGTTAGAATGTGCCTTTAGTTACTTCTTGTTGCCGAGACAGAACACCCAGCATCCATAACGTGAGGGGGGAAAGATTTACTTAGCTCACAGTTTCAAAAGATCTCAGTGCGTTTGTGGATGCTGGCAGTGGCTGGAAGCACATGGTGGCATAGCTGGAGGAAGCTGCCCACAATACGCCATGCAGGAAGCCAAGGGAGGGAGGCAGCGTGGAGCCAGCCTCCACCCTCCCAGATCCTGTCCCAGTGAATGCACCTTCGCCTGCCCGTGCAAGCGCCAGTAATCCACCACCAGAACCTATCACATGACCATAGTCCTCCACAGTGTCCACATACAAGAGGCTTTTGGGAGACATTTCAGATCCAGACCATAACAGAGTTCAGTAGAAAAAGTATGAGAGTTGACCTTTGTAAAAGAAGTTTATATCTCTACAGAAAATATTCATTTGTAAATAGTGGATCCAGCAGAGGCCAGCTCTGAGGTCCCCTTATCTGCTCTAGGAGGGGTCCAGGAAAGATCACATCGTAGGAAAAGAGATTAGAGGTCACACCTCTCCAGACAGCAAGTGTGCCCGAGGCTGTTTCCCATTGTGAGGGCAGCTCCTATTACCTGAGGGACCTTATCTGCACAACACCTGTTAATACCTACCTTTCCTCCCACCTTCCTGGGGCTTGGGGCTACCTCCACAGAAGCCCCAAGTCCCTATATCTTGCATAGCCCAGGAGGCTACATAAGCCTCCACATACCTTCTCCAGGTGTATTTTGCCCTGTGTGTACGCACATACTGTCAGCCCTCCTTAGCCACGGTTTCCTTACTGATCGGTGGGTTCAACTGACCTCATGTTGAAAATGCTTGGAAAAAAAAGTACTGTACTGAACGCATACAGACTTTTTATCTTGTCATTGTTCCCTAAGCAGTATAGCAGGACCTGTAAACGCAGCATTTACACTGTATTAGGTATTATAGAGATGATTTAAATTAGATGGGAGGCTGTCATAGGTTATATGCAAAAACTTTGCCATTTTATGTAAAGAACATGAGCATGTGCCAATTTTCATAACCTGGTGAGGTGTGGGTGACCTGGAAACAGTCCTCCTCTAATGCTGAGAGACTGAAGGATACTCTAACACTAAAGGATTAACTTACTAAACCTTGCCATGCTCTGTTGGAGAAGTCTGGGTGTACCTTCTTAAGGGTAAAATGTGCATATGGTCAAAGGGGAGCTAGTTCATCTAATTATTTAGTCTTTGACTTTGGCTCTTCACATGACACGGCAGCCTAAGCCTATTACCTTGCAGGTGAGGGCCAGTTTTATTTAACATTTTAGTAAGTGCCTTACAACAGGCTCGCAGTGGAAGTTGCCAGATTTGTGGCTGGCTCCATGTGCTGTTCCAGGTTGTTCAAAGCCAAGCCACTAAGTAGAAGCTACAGGAACATCCTTTGATGAGTTTTCATGGGGCAGAGTGTGAGACAATGCATCTAGCAGAAGACAGTCAACTTACAGGACCTGAGTTGTAACCTGGGACGGAATCCAGGAGCCTTGGAGGTGCTTCCTTGGAGTTGTCTCTTACAGTTTGTTGGGCCAGAAAGTCCAAGAGTTGGTTGAGGGTTGTTGGGTATGGTTTTGAAAACCAAAGTCATGTTTTATGTAGAAAAAAAAAAATTACAGAAAGTCTTAACTAAGCCAGTCCTGGTGCTGCCAGGAACCAGCACCTCTCTTCCCTGGGTTCTTGTGTTCCGGAGGAAAGAATTCAGTGATGACGCAGCACATAAGCACAGGCAGGATTTACAGTGTAGTGGGTAGAGGGAGGTGCGTCTTCAGGAGAGAAGATGGGCCTGCCCCAAGTGCAAGTTCAGGTTCATGTCTGCGCCCACGGGAATTAGGCCAGGGGTTCAGGGAAGTAGGGTGATTTTGATATTGATCAGCATTTTTACTTAGAAATGACGTTGGAATTCCAAAATGTCTTCCTGTCTTTTTTCCCTCAGGGGCCTTAATCATGTAAGAAACTTGGGCAAGAAACTTAGGAGAGGTAAGTTGTTAATTTGAACCAGGTCCCAGCCTAAGGCAGGAGGGTCTGTAGGGAATATGTCTCTTGTTGGTATCATTGGGCCTTAGGCTATGCCCTATGCCTTGTTCTAGAGATGAAGGCCCTGTATGTGTGTGGGATGACCTTGAGGGATGCACACAGGGTGACACTTTAAAATGTCATGATGCTTTGTAGGATGGCTTTGGACTGTGGCCTGTCAGTTGATTATCTATATATTCCTTTACTTGGGTGTATTATTTTGGACTCTCCCTCCCTTGTCTCGCTGGCCTACTCAGGTCTAACAACCTGCCTATCATCCCCCCTCAAAGTTAGGACCCTAACGTCACTTAGGGTGGTGTGGGGGAGGGAACCATGTGGTTCTGGCCTCCCTCTTACTCACTTGCAGGCCTGGGGGATCAGTCCAGGGTCCAGCATAGATTTTTGAATCAGAGGGTGCAGGGTAAATTGTAAAGAAAAAGAAAAAGTGTAGAAGACTTAGTTACTTTCTCATTACTGAGACAGAATACTTGACATCCACAACTTAAGGGAGGAAAGATTTATTTTAGCTCACAGTTTCAGAAGCTGTCACACAGTCCATTCACGGGAGGCTGGCAATGGTGGAAGTACATGGCAGAGGCTGGAGAGCTGCTTATGGCATTGCAGGCACAAGCTGAGTGAAGCAGGAGCTGAGTGCAGGGAGGAGTGAGTTGGTATCTGGAGACTGAGGCAAGGTCAGGGCTTTCCCAGAAGCTGTAACGATGTTTCTTCTTCCTTCCTTTACTTAGTTCAAGCTGCTAGTTGCCCTGTCCCCCACAGCCCACAAGTCAACAACACATGCCTGAAAGCTCTGCCCCGATGCCCCCCACTGCTAATCTCAACAAATTGACATACTCCCTCCACATCAAACCCCAAGCATCTACCCCTTCTATCCAGGCTCACTTCCCAGTAAAATGTGGTTGTATCCAAACACATCAGGCATTTAGGGGGCATTCCAGATCTAAACCGTAGCACATCCAGTCCAGGTGTAAAGATCAGTGGAGCCGAGGCTCTTGTGGTTACTAACCATCTTTACCAAATTGATCCAGGGAGACGCACCCACTGTCATTTTCCAGAGCTGGGTTTGGGTGGGGTCTGCCATACCCTGGCCTTGTTTGCAGTCCTGTGAGGTAGACCAGGGACAAAGTGTCTGTCAGAAATGTTTGAGCATGGGGATAGAAACTGATGTTCTTGCGAGTTTTATAAGGATTCTCACAGGCACCAAAAGGTCAGCTGTATTCCCAGAAAACAAAAGGAACAGAGGAAGTCATTAAAGGTTCCCGTGAAGAGAATGCTCAGGTGCATGCAGCCCTCTGTTGAAAAGCAGAGTGGAGGAGGTGAGATGTTTACCTAACTGAAGTGTGCTTGAAAGGGCATGGAAAGTTTTTCCGAGGTTGTCTTTTCTACATGGGTGGGATCTTGGGAGCTTCTTCCTTCTGAGGTTTGGCTTGGGAGTGATGGATCCAGCATCCCTGGCGATTTTGGGAACCTGGTTAGCGAAGCATAGCCACCTGTCCACCAGGGACATCACTCACCTTATCTCATTGAAGAGTTAGTCCTCTTGAGCAAGTCCTTGAGGTCTTGTCCTGCCCCAGGTTAAGAGAGAGTGACTGAGATTGGGAGTTGACGTCATAGCCCACTCGCCCACGTGAGCTGCAGAGAGGTTTAAAAGGATCAGCTCCTAGCGCATGCGGCCAGCGGGAGCACGGAAGCGCAGGAGTCGTCCGCACCGGCCGTCTTCTGCCAAGCTCCCTCTTCTTAGCATCGTGAACGAGCGTGCTGGAAAAGCATGCTCAGGATTGTGTGTGTGGCGGCTCTCCTGTACCTGAGCGCTAAAGCGTGAGCCAAGAGTCTGCTCACCTTGTGCCAGTGTCCCCACCGACAGAAGCTGCGTCTCAGCAAAGCTCATAGGCGAACAGCAGTACAACCTGCATGTCTGGCCAACTCTTCACTCTTCTGTAGGCAGTGTCGTCAGCCAGGTGACATCTGAGTTATCAAGAGGTGGGTCTTGCAGGTCCCTGTAAGCACAAGTCATTCTACAACTCAAGACAGTCATGAGCAACCACTGTGTTATCTTTCTGCTGATCAGAAAAACTGAGCTCAGGAAAAGGAAGCCATGACTAAGATGAGATCCTTCAGGTTCTAACAGGAAGTCCCTTGATGAGCAGTATTGACAGGCAGCTGGAATATTGGAAGTAATCTTAAGTGATTTCTTTGCTAAAAGAACAGAAGTGGTTATTGCCTTGATATGTCTAGACTGTCCATGTGCTACTGAGTCTGGCTGCCTTGATTAGTTATCCTACAGGCCTTTGACAAGGTTCTAGGCCTGGGTAGGGACCTCGAAGGTCACACCTAGGTACTCTGTTACTCAGTCTTAGGTAACGTGTCTGTCAGGCTGTAGCAGTCCCAAAGCATGAGCTTTGAGGAGAGAGATTCCAATTTGTCATAGACTTGCGATGTTCCTGCTCCCGGGAAAGGGGAACTTAATCATTATTTTCTGTTAGAGACTCACGTAGGCTGTACACAGGAATCCACAGCTGATGGTGGCTTTTTAACCCTAAGAAAACACGAGCTTGTTCCCTGGTGCTAGGAGCTAAAAGGGCTCTGAAGATGCATGTATGCTTGTGTTAGCTACTTTTTGACTGCTGTGACCCAATACCCAACATCCAGAAATTTAGGGAGGAAAGGTTTATTGTAGCTCACAGTTTCAGAAGGTCACGGTCCATTCAGGGGTGGCCAGCAGCAGTAGAAGCACATGGCAGAGGCAGAGGTGGAGGCAGCTTCTCACAACATCACAGACAGGAAGCCGAGTCAAGGTGAATTGAGACTCATCCTCCAAGGAAGGCAGGAAGCAGTTTATATATACATCCTTCCAGGTCTCAGCCCAGTGACCAGCCCCTCCTGGATCTAGGTGTGGAAGGTGTGGTAACCCCCCACACCTACAATCCAACTTACATGCCTGTTATCCACCCCTCGAGACTAGGCCCTGATCTCCCAACAGCACATGGTTCCATAGACAATCTATAACATTCAAATATGTGAGAGTTTTAGGATATTCCAGATTCAAACCACAGTAACACTCCACTGAAGGAGCTCAATGTCCTGGGATTAAAATAAACCCGAAGTAGTAAACTCTGAGGAAATAACTGAGTCTTAGACTTTGAGACTCAGTGTCCCTGTCAGCCAGGAAATTTAAAGTCTGAACCAAATGATCTTGGGTCTCTATTCAGGAAGAGCAGATAAGATCCATATTTTATATAATCATCTCATTTGTTAAGATTGGGTCACTTAATTCCACCTATGTGTGTCCGGAATTGTGGGGACTGGACACTCAGGCATTATCAAAAAAGCATGGGGGGGGGCAGCATGGGCAGGGAGAGGATCACCCTGGGCAGCTGCGGGGTTCCCACTGACTCCCATCTCCTCCTGACCAGGAGTTTGGGGCCTGAGTAGGAGGGAAGGGCAGAGCACAAGGCTGTAAGGGCAGGAGGCTCACGGCTTCACCTGTGACATCTGGTGTCATCTGAGGTTCTGTCCTGGGCTTGGAGTGGAATGGAGGCTTGGTTCTCCTTATTCCAGGAATGGCAACTGGGGTTCTGGGCCAGGGGTCCTTCAACCCTCAGAGCAGTAAACTCTTGAGGGGTCCTGTCTCACCATGCTTAGGGCAGGGTGACTGAGGAGCCACGTGAGGACAGTCTCTCTTTCAGTGGTCTCTCTGCCAACGAATGTGACACTGGTTAGCTACTCACCATCACTGGGGAAAGAACCAGCAGCCGCATTTGGTTGCCTTGTGCTGTGGCGAGAGGCTCCACGTGCCCTTTGTCCTCAGCCCCCGTTTCCCCTTTGCTCCCCCGTATCCCAGTTAGGGCAGGGATCAGCGAAGTGGTGGGTCATCAGCGAGCTCTGCAGATCCCACAGAGAGTATTCTGTGGTTTCCTCCTCACACCTGGAGCGGACTGGTAAGGCACCTGTGTCTGAGGGGCACACGGCCCACGGAGAAGTGAGGCTCTTGTGGGCTCAGCACGCTCCTGCTTGTCCTCTAAGTTTTTCAACAAGTGTTGTTGGATCTTTGTTTGGACCTTGACAAGTGGTTGCCAGTTTAGACTAGTCTTGAACCCTTTTAGAATACAGCTTTTAAGTGTCTGCAGTTCCACACAGTCAGTGTCAACATAATTCCACTGAGGAGGGCCTCTAGGGACGGCTTCCATCCCTGGAGGGTACCTGTACTTTGTGCTGTGCAGGCCGCCGTCGGCTGAACATTTCACCCTGCGGTTCTGCAGACCCTTTCCCAACCTGGA
The DNA here is from genome assembly GCA_004027205.1 of Ctenodactylus gundi. Taxonomy (NCBI): domain Eukaryota; kingdom Metazoa; phylum Chordata; class Mammalia; order Rodentia; family Ctenodactylidae; genus Ctenodactylus; species Ctenodactylus gundi. The sequence goes on along the minus strand of PVKB01004254.1, from coordinate 92,286 downwards.
AGAGCCTGTCCTGGGCTGGCATCAGTGTCTTTCCAAGATGGTTTGTGACTGTGAGCAAGATGTCATGTCAGCGTGCTTCTGTCAGTGTTGCCGATCAGCTGAAAAAGACTGCCTCATCCTGTTCTGTTTGCTCTGTGCTTTAAAGCAAGGTTGTGGAGCGCTCTGTGGTTGGAGCAGGCACCCCCGCCCCTGTTAGCTTCAGGCCTTCGCATGGCCTGAGGCCCTCAGTCGGGTGTCCTGGGAAGGAGTAGAAAATCAGCCAAAAGGGAGGGTTGTGTCTTACGAGTGTCCTGACACTGGCAGCATGAGTTGTGATTTCCTCACAGAGCAAACACCACTAGCTCACAAAATACCCCGACCATTTTCCTGTCTTATCTGATTGGAATTACACCTATGTAAGGAAAAAACACACTGTCTCAGAAATGATGACCCCCTTCTGAGAAAACAGAAGAAAAGAAAAAAGGAAAAAATCTGGTAGCAGGCACAAAAAAACGGGCATCTGTTTTTGCCTATCAGTGGGGGAGAGGGTGTAGCCAGCATTTATGCGTGTGTCCTGGATTGGTAGGTAGCCAGCATTTATGCGTGTGTCCTGGATTGGTAGGTCTCCATACCTGGCTACGGTGCTCCTGACCAGTTTTCTGCCTTTAAAAAAAAGTCTTAAATGGAGTGTTATCGGGTGTGTCCAGAGGCAAGTCAGTCAGACAAAAAGGAGAACGTGCTGGCTCCGAGAAGTGAACCCTCTTCTGAGAAAACTGAAGTAACCTGCTGGAGGTGCCAAGAGGCGCCCTCGTCCCTCCTTGCCCACCTGGGCGGCGGCAGTGGGGGGAGGGTCTGGGTTTGGCCAGCACCTCGTGTGTGAGCCCCACTCAGGATATGCCCGGCTGCTGTGTTCTCGGCCGCTTTGTCGCAGACTCCTAGTGATGCACAGAAGGAGGCCACACCCCCTTCCCCAGGCCGTAAACTGATGTAATGACATAGGCTGAAAGGTCATAGTCCTAGAGTTCATTGCCACAAAAGAGCGGACCTAATCCTCTACACAGAGCAAAAGCCCTCGATGCAGCGTCATTGTGGCACAGTTGGCAGAGTGACTGACAGTGTACCCGTTTCCGAACATGGCAAGAGAGTCAGCAGCAACAGTAGCAGTCTTACCAATAAGCCTAGTGCAGACAGGCAGGAGACAGGCCTCCCAGACGCAGCTACTGAAGTACCACACTGGTGATAAAAAATGCCTTGCCCATCAGACTCCTGCACGTGAGCACAATTTCAAACCTGTGAATTATCGTAGCCTGTTGTAAACATGAGGAAAGAGAAAGCTCGTAGTCTTTTTTGAGATAGGATCTCACTCTAGCCCAGGCTGGTCCTAAACTCACCATGTCGCCCAGATTGGCCTCAAACTCATAGCAGTTCTCCTGCCTCAGGGGGCTGGGATTAATAGCATGCACCAACACACCCATTTTATGGGGTGCTGGGGAATTGAACCCAGCAAGCACTTTGACTGCTGGCCTATGCCCCAGCCCAAGGCACATGGTCTTTTATTTTTAGACAGGGCCTTGCCTCTCTGTAGGCCAGGCTGGTCCTGAACCCCCTAGGCAGCCCAGGCTAACCTCAAACTCACAGTAGTCCTCCTGCCTCAGCCTCTGTAAGTGCTGGGATTACAGGCATGCACCACTGTGACCAGTTTGTGTGGTGCTGGGGTATTGAACTCAGAGCCTTACACAGGGTAGGCAAGTGCTCCAACCGCCGTGCTGTTTTCCAGCTCTGGCTTATAGTTTCAGCCTAAGAGAGAGAGCAGTATCACTGAGGGGATCTGACCTCCATCAGCGAGCTGGTGATCCAAGTCTCTGCACCGGAAGATGTTGCTGGGAAGCCTGACACTGAGGAGCTAGCCCCTAATTTTCCTCGGTTCTTGGGCCCTGGGTGAAAGAGTTCATTGCCAACACACCAATGGCTGCACAGAAGTTTAGGCAAAATTTATTGTATGGTGGGTAAAGAGAGATGCATTTTCAAGAGAGAAGACTGGACAGTGCTTCAAGGCGTCTGCCCCAGTGCACATGTGGATCCTGGGAACGGCCTTCGTTGTGACAGCAGGCAGTGCCGAGAGGACCCGTGCCCCAAGTGCAAGTTCGGGTATGTGTCTGTGCCCGCAGCAGTTAGTCCTGGGGTCCAGGGAAATGGGTGGTGACACTGCCGATCAACATTTTCGCTTAGAAGTGTCTTTGGAATCCCAGAATGTCTTGCTGACCTTTCCTGATGCTCCGTGTTCCCTTGGAGCCTTAATCATGTCAGAAATGTGGAGAGATGTCCTGAATTTGAGCCAAGTCTCAGCCCAAGGCAGGAACGTGTTTAAGGAACATTTGTCTTCCTGGTGTCACTGGGCCCTAGGCTGTGCCTTGTGGCTTGTTCTGGATAGAGGCCCTGAGTGTGTGTGTGATCACCACAGTGTGCCACTTTAAAATGTCATTCACTGTCCTTTACAAGATGGCTTTGGACTGTCGCCATCAGTTGACTATAAATACCTCCCCCCCCCCCCCCCCCCCCACACACACACATTCCTTTACCTAGGTGTACTACTTTGGACTCCCCTTCCTGTCCTTCAGACCTGCAAATGTCTAACAACCCGCCTATCAAAACAGTGATCATTATTTAACCATTGTGTTCCAGACTAAGTGATGTACCAGTGCACTTTCATTTAATTGTCTAGAAAATTGTGAAATGTAGGTGGCATCTGCTTTTATAGAAGAGGAAATTAGTTTGTCTCAGGAATGATAAGTAATTTCCCCAGTTCCCCTGCCACAGTATGGACTTGAGACCAAGGCTCTGGTCATCTTGTGGTTAATCCTGGGCATTCCCCTGAATATGAGGTGGCATCTCTTAAAACTTAGAATAGTAGCTGGATGTGGTGGCACACACCTGTAATCCCAGCATTCCGGAGGCTGAGGCAGGAGGACTGCTGTGTGTTTGAGGCCAGCCTGGGCTCCATAGTGAGTTCAGAACCAACTTGGACAACAGAGCGAAGAGATCCTGTCTCAAAACAACAACAACGACTTGATGTGATTTTATTGTGGGTTTACAAAATGCCCTTAACTCCTTGGTGCATTCAGCTTTGAATGCCAGCGCCACCGAATGGTACCTTGTACTTCTCCGGGACTCTGAGTGCCCTCTACATTCTCCAAAGGCAAACAGGGCATTTCAGCGCACAGTTTTACCTTTTGAGTTTGGTAAGTTCATTCTGGCAGCTCAGGACACATTTCACCTCCTGACTTGGTAAAATGCAGGATCGTTAATGTCCATCAATAAAGGTGCACTCATTAGCAAGGAAGGTCGCGTTTAGTAGAAAAAGGCACCAGGGTAGGAGTCCAGGGTGGAAGGAAATGATGTCCTTGAAACAGGCCCAGCAGTGTCCATCGTGGAGTGGGGGGCGCGCCAGCCGCGTCTCGGAGGTGGGCCAGGATGAGGTGTGGTTCTGAGCAGAGGGAGTGGCAGCAGGCCGGCCCGTTTTCTCACCTTTTGGAACCTCAGTGTCCTCAGTGTGGAAGTAAACTGTAAGAAGGTGCCAGGGTGTGTGGGATTTGCAGACTTTGGAGTCCGGACTGCGAGTGTAAGGACCCAGGTGAGTGAGTGGGTAGGAACGTGCATGGGAAATTGGGAATGCCGAAGGGACGAGAGGGGCAGGAGAGCTGTGAGGACGTGCGTGGCAGGAGAGAAGAGAAAGCAGAGGAGGAGCACAGCAGAAGTGGGGAGGAAATACTGAGGAAGGAAACAGATGGGAGGAGAATTGAGTAATCATAGTTCTCTCAGGCCTGTCGTGGGTCATAATTCTGTCATCGAAGAATTTTTAACATTGACACTAAGGAAGAGATTGCTCAAGTAGCCAAAACATTTCACTGAATTCTCCATTCTTGTACACTGACCATGTTAATAAGGCCATGAAGATAGGCTGAGAGGCGGCTTACGGCCAGGCAGCTGCTTCATGCCTTGTGCACAGGGTTAGCCAGTGGCTCACCTAGGATAAGGGTGTTCTTAAGAATAAAAGAGCTTGCACTGAGTTACTCTTTATTCTGGATTATTAAAAATGAAAGGGCATATTGTGTGTAAGAAAGAGTGAGGTTTGATCTGTCTAGATAGTATAAAAGAAAATCCGGAAATCAAACGAGGACCAAGGTAGAACGGGAAGAAATGGTGAGGTCCTGTATGCCACACTAGCAGGTTGGGGCTGTCTTTAGTGTTAGAGGCCAGAAATGGCACAGTTTCATGGTTTAGAAAATTGATCATACCCATAATAGAGATTAGACACATTTACTCACCAGATAATTATTGGGCGCAGAATACATATAACAAGGTAAGTCTCCCCCTTCAGTAGATAGGTGCGAGCTAAGGGTGCCATTGAGGGCTGTGCCCCACTCGGGAGGGATTGTGTGACCGTCTGAATTAAGGAGTTTGTAGTGTAGCTGGAAAGGAGACCTGCTTGAGAGAAACTAAGGAGTCCAAGTCCTCAACTTGGTCATAGCTGGAAGTGACAGAAGTTGAGGGTGAGCCCACGGTCAGCCTGGTTTGGCAGGAAGATGAGAAATCCAGGTTTGGGAGAGACCTGAGTGTGCACGCAGGTGAGCATTGTTGCCTTTTGTATGAATACTGACGTGACTAAGGTGTGAGCTGGGTGTATGGAGTTGGGCCAGGAGACTGTTGTCGGAAGGCACATCACTTACAGTTGACAGTCATGACATTGGACGAATAATGACACAGCTTCTGAATGATAATGCATGCAGAACAAAATGTAACTGGCTCCACTACGTGGTTCAAGACTCTAAATATTTAAAATTACTTCCATACTTGTTGTCAACAAACTCTACCCTTTAGCCTTACAAAGAATTTGTAAAAATACTTGCTATGAGAAGGCCAGAAATACCTGAGTGTCTTTGTAGCACTTGATAACAGTTCAGTTTTTCCTTCCTGCTTTCTGCCGGCCTGGCCCTCTCAGGTCTGCAAGGGAACATGGAGAAAAGGCCTGCCTTACTCCTCACCTGTAGTTTCATTTGGAGCCCTGTTTGCTTTCTCAGCTTGTGGGTTAGTCTAAGCAGAGAGGAAAGCTTGAAGCGTTTCTCAACTTCTTTCAGATCTGGCCTAGAGTGACCCTGTGCCACCCACGTTTAGCCCTTAGAGCTGATGTCCTTGGCAACTCAAAGAGGCAAGCGTAGCAGTAGCCTTCGAGGAAGACCCTTGTAGAGGTAGGACCTTGTCCTTGTCCCGAAAGGCTCTAACTTGCAGATAGAGTTGGTGAATCATGAAGATGTGTCCAGTTTCAGTGAATACATCTGTTAGGAGCAAGATCTTCAAGTGCAACGGGGCGTATGGAAAGACTCTGAAGTTAGGTGGTTGAGTATGTCATGGGAAAGAAGAGCTTTTGGTTCAGTTATGAGGCAAGAATAAGGACTTTTAGGACACAGCCTTGGAGGGTTCTGCTCCGTGTTGGCTTGATTTGGGTGGAACCACTTGTCTCCCAACCAGGAATTAAGGAAGAGGGAGAGACCTGGATCTTTGGTTCCCCTGGGGACACTCCCACAGTGATTTCAAGGCTTTCTCCCAAGGCCCTTGCCGCTTAAAAGTCCCACTACCTCCTATTAGAAATCCAACTTAACATGTTAACATAGGTTTTTGGGGAACATTCGGAATCTGAGAGATAGCAGTTTGAATTAGGATTAATACAAAATTAGAGAAGATTCAGAACTATTAATAAAATTTGGCATTGGAAATCCTTGAAGTACGTAAGTAGAAAATTGAACATGAACAGAGGTGGTGACATAAATAGCAACTTAGCCCTTAACTGACTTTATATATAGTTCATGATACATACAGCACTGCTTGCTTAATTTATATGTGACGTGGGCTTCTAACCCTCACCCCCACCCCGGAATTCTGCCTCCGTGAGTTGGGGAGAGGGCCCACGTGGTTCTGGGGCCTGTGCTACCCAGGCTGTACTTAGGAAAGTCCTGTTCTAGAGGGCTGCCAGAGAGTAAGAAGATAGAATTTCAGTTTTGGTTATTGGTTTATAATTTACATGTAGTGAAATACATAGCTATCAGGTGCACTGTCCTGACAATTACTGTGTCCATGTAATTTGCAATTTCTGTCATCCCAGAAAGAGCCCCCGTCCCCCTTCCCATTCATGCCTGTTGTCCCCCACTTTCCTCAACTGCAGCCACTCTTCTGCCTCTTTCACTATAAGATTAACTTGATTGTAGAATTTTAGATAAATGGGGTGATGTGGGATGGATTCTTTCGTACGTGACAGTTTTTAGTAGCACAGGTGGAAGGTGTGTCCGTTGTGTTATGTGGAAGGGTTTTCTTTGTGGGTTCCAGGCTAGGGTTCCATTATCCAGCTGTTACTGTGGGAAGGGTTGTTCTCTGTTTTCATTGGTTATGAATGAACCTATTACGAACGTTTTCGCGGCAGTCTCTTTGTGACACTAGGGGCACGTGTTCTGTCTCTTGGGTGAAAACCTAGAAATGGAATTGCTGGGTGGTTGTGACGGTGTGTAGAACACAGGAGCGTGCCACTCTGCCCCCCTAGCCGTCCAGGGAGGCCTGTTTGTGTCAGCTCTTCACCAGTGTGTGACCTTGATGTCACACTGGAGCATGTGGTCATGCCGTGACGTCACATTTTCCTGGTGAATATGAATTTGAGCACTTTACCATGCACTTACTAGCCATTTGCATAAGTTCCTTTACCAGATGCCTGGCCAAGACAGCTAATTGCTTGTTTAAATGGATGATGAGCATTTCCCTAAGTTTATGGATACGAATTTTATATGTATATGTATATGTTTGTTTTCTGTCAGGTATAAAGATGTGTGTAGTTTTTTCTCTCAGCCTTTGGCGTGTCTGCACATTTTCTTGCAGTGTCTTAAGTGAACAAGTTTTGAGTGTGGTGAAGTATTACTTCATCAGTGTTTTCTGTTTGTATTAGTGATTTTTGGGTCCTATATAGGAATCTTTGCCACTCTGTAGAGGTGAAGTGTTTTGTTTCCCTCCAGATGCATTGTAATAGTAATTTTATTTTTAGGTCTGATAACTGTCTTCAATTAATTTTCTCATGCTGGAGTGAAGTTTTGGCTGAGGCTACATAGGTAGCTAGTTGTTTCAGAATAATTTGTTCAAAAGACTTTCTTCTCCCCAATAATTGGTTCCCCGGTCAAAAAATCAGTTGAATCAGCAAGCGTCAGCACCACACTGTCTTGATTATCTTGGTTTCATTGAGTCTTCAAAGGTAACAGAAATCCTGCAGTTTGGTTTTCAAGATTACTTAATGCTTTTCTGGACACTGCTCATTTCCGTATAACCTTTAGATCAGCTTAGCAACATCTCCAAAGAAAGCCTGAAGTTTTGATTAGGGTTGCCTTGAGCCCGTGCATTGGTGATAATTGACGCCTTAGCCGTGGAGCTTTTTCAGTCCATGAACATAGTGTATCTACTTAGTTTACTATTTAATTTCTTGACCAGTGTTGTGGTTGGGATCTGGAATGTTCCCCAAAGCCTCACGTACTTGGACATTGTGGATTACCTGTGGATTCTGTGTGCTGTTAGAAGGTGGGGCCTCCTCAGAAAGGGTGGACTACAGATGTGTGGTGGAAGAGAGGCATACAATAGGTCATAGCTTACAGACATGTGGTGGGTTAGGGGCATGTTGTAGATTATGGCTGTGTGGCACTTGAGTGGGCATATGACCTGGAAAGGGCAGATCTGTGGGAATTAGCCCAGAAGGGTAGAATACTGAGGCTGGACCTGGAACAGCAGATCATTGGGATAGGACCTAGAGGAGTGTACTGTCGTTCTGCCCTTCCGCTAAGACTTGACTTCCTGTCTGCCATGGGGTGAACTGCCTTTCTCCAGCTAAGCTTCCCCCATTACCAGCCACCCACGAGTAAGCTATGACCTTCTGAAACTGAGGTAAAATAAATCTTTCTTCCCTTCAGCGGTAGATGTTGGGTATTCTGTCCTAGCAATGAATAAGTAACTAGGCGTTCTGTTGTAAGAACGATCTCAGTATTCAAGCCAGTTTCTCTATTCCTGCCGTTTCTAGGTCCTGATCAGTTGTCATTTCTTTCTTTTGCTTGTGTCTGGTAGTTTTTTAGTAGTTTCTGTGACGCTGGGTAGGGTGGGTTTTGGGTTTTGTTTTGCTTTCTGTGGGGTGGCCTTTCGTGACTGTTACATTTTGTTGTGGCAGGCACCTAATTCATGAATAACCTTCATCTGACTTGATTCTTCAAGTTTTATTTTCAGGATTTGAAGGGCAGTTCTCGAATAGCTGTTAGTTTAGGGCTACTTTGGGTCCACTCTTGAGACAGGCCATGTCTTGTGTCTCCCTGGTTGCCCTGACGTGTTCACCATGATTTATTTACCGCAGCAGATGGGGACTGAATCCTGGCTCTGCCTGACCACTTGCTAGCTGTCTGACTGAGGGCTTCCTTGTAATGTTACTTCTTTGGGCATTTTCCCCTGGCTTGACTTTGTGGAGTTACATGCCACACTTAACCCAGCTTGGTTTTACTCAGAAGCTCAGGGAAGCCTCTTTCATAAATGTTTGGAGCGCTTTCCCTGTGTTGCTTCTTTTTGTGGTCCTGCCCTGCACGTTCTAGCCGCCTGGGTTCCACAAACCCTGAGTTCTGCCACCTCAGCTCAGGGAGCCTACTGGCTCTTGAGCTCCTTCTCCCTGTGGTGTGATTCCAGGCAGGTGGCTGGGACAATCGCCGGCTCACTCCGTTGGCTTTCTTCCTTTCAGGATCATATTTCCATATGCCTCTTGTCTAGTGTCTAAAAACTATCGTTCGGTATTTTGTCTAGAAGTCTCCTTGTTTGCAGCAGGAGAACGATTCTGAACGTCGTCGCTGCCTCCCGCCCTGACGTCAGCAGCCCTTTGCCTTGGACAGATACTTAGCACTGGGTATAAAACTTGAACAGCTTTTTTTTTTTTTTTTATCTTTCTTTCAACACTTTAAAGCCATCATTTTACTTCCTCAAGTTTAGACGGGTTTTAATGTCGTTCACTTGCGACGACAGGCTTCCTTTCTCATTCACTGCTTCAACTTTGTTCTTTTTCGTCATCTGTTTTAGTAGTTGTGTGAATTTCAGGACACAGCCCTCACGCAGAGGCAGATGCCTTTCCTGGGGTCCCTTGGGTGCTGGAGGTGCTCAGTGAGGCCGCTGCGCGGTGGGGCCAGGATAGACCTCCGTGCACATAGGTCATGGTTCATCTCCCACTCAGGCCGCGTTCTTTCCCCAGATACAGACACTCGCACGGCCCGTGCGTGTTGCAGCGTGCAGATGTGCCTGGCACCCAGTCAGTCAGGAGCTCGCGCCGCCTGCATGGGGCCCTTCGCTCTCCACAGATCGCACATATCATTGCCTCAGTAGCCTCAGACTTCAGGCTCATCCTCCCTCATCGCAGTGACATTTTCGTGCTGATCTTTGGGTTTCTGCTCCAAACGGCATAAGCCTAACCCAAGGGCACTGATGGTTCCCATCTCTCAGGGATCAGAGTGTGACGTTGCCTGCTGTCAGCACCTGAAAATGTGTCTCATATATTACACAGTGCTCACTGACCTCCAGTAAGGGTGCTCCAGTTGGTGCCATGGAGGAAAGACAGGTGGTGGTATACATTGGTACAGCTTTCTGAGAGACAGTTTGGGGGCTGGAGGAATGGCACAGCGATTAGAGATCCTGAGTTTGATTCCCCAGCACCATATAAGCCGGGTATGGTGGCGCCCACCTATAATCCTGGCTCTTGGGAGGCTGAGGCAGGAGGATTGCCATGAGTTCAAGGCCAGCCTGGGCTCCATATTGAGTCCAGGAGCAGCCTGGGCTGCAGAGTGAGACCTTATCTCAAAAAAAGGAGCCAGTTTGGCAATATTCCGAATCTTTAAAATGTTCGTACTCTTGGCCCAAAAATTCTGATTTTAGATATTTATATAAATATGTGATACTGATTACAATGGTGTTTATAATGTTAACAAATTAGAAATCTTGTAATTAAATTGTACCATAGTTGTATAGCCAAGTATCATAAGACCATTGTAAATTAGGTTCCTTAATTTTTTTTTTTTTTTTTTGAGACAATCTCCTCTGCAGCCCAGCCTGCTCCTGGACTCACCACAGTTCTTGGCGTTTGCTAGGCAAGTGCTTGAACTGCTGAGCTATTCTTCCAGACCCCCCTTAATATTCTTTGTTGAGTATACTGAGTACAAGAAAAATGATTGGAAGGAGATTTTTTAACTTGTGAGCTTTAGGCTATTTAGAGATACAAGAAAATGTCCATGGTGTAGTAAATGAAAAAAGGATGCTACTTTGGTGTCTTAAAAAGGAAACATTTATTTAAATAGTGAAGTATTAATATAAAATGTGCTTTGAATAATGAGATTAATTTTTAATCATCTCATACTATACATATATTTTTACATTTTAATATGTCCAGTAAGTGTGTACGATGTTCACAGTCATCCAGAGAACAGCGCACTTTAATGTTTCAAAATTCTAATGATTGAGAGAATGAAATTAAAGGTTTTAAATGAGTTTTAGATTTTACTTTATTTTATTTTATTGAAGCCAGGCCAGAGGTGCAGGCCTTTATTTTCTACAGGTGTGTGTGTGCCACTGTACCAGCCTATGTGGTGCTGGAAATTGAACCCAGGCCCCGCACTCGCCAGGCCAGCATTCTTAACCACTGAGCTACAACTTCAGCCCCTATTTTTTTATTATCTTCATATCTTTTTAAAATTTCTGTGGATACTTGAGCTTTCTCTTTATAGATTTAAGACATTTATTCTTAGTATGTGTAAGATGTGTTGTAAACTTTGACCAAACTAAGGCAGTTTCTTATGCTTTGTAGTATTAACTTGGGAGTTTCTATCAAATACTTCTTCCTGCCCTTGCAGAGATTAACAGCGCTTTCTTCCCTTCATCCTCCCCCACCCCAGGTTTTTAAGAGGTTTTGGCCTTTGCTTTCCTGTCACTGTGACTTCTCCCCTCCTTGCAGGTGTAAATATCCTTGTGTTAAAGAAAGGACGGGAGTGAGAGTCTTCAGTTTTCTAAGCAGCTTACTAGGATCGCTGTCCTGGCCTGGATCTGGGTCGTGGGCATATGGACTGCTGCTCCTTAGGAAGTCCCTGCAGCGAGTGACTCAGCTTCACATCTTCGGCCATATATAGAACACGTTGGCAGTCCGGAGAAGGAAGATAATATTCAGGAGACAGAGGCGAGGCGCAGTTGGTGGGTGAAGGCAGTCGCCCAAAGGCCCTGGGGTACCAGTTACCCACACCTCTGTCCATTCAGAGTGGCTTGAGTGGAAACTCTTGAGACAGTCACAGTCTGTGCCTCAGCAGTTGTAGATCTAGAATCTCATTTTGGCTGAAGGGGAGACTAATACAGAAAACCGCTGAGTTTTAAATTTTTATTAAGATTGAACAATAGATTGGGCCATATCGAGCCATCATAGTCTGGTGACCTACACCTTTTCATGGGGGGTGGGGCGGTGGCTTTCACACTGAATTATGTCCCGAGCCCATTTTTGTTTTTTGGTTTTAAGACGGGGTCTCACTAGTTTCCCAGGTTAAGCTCTAACTTGGGATCATCCTGCCTCAGCCTTCCAGAGAGCTGGCATTACAGGCCTTCAGCACCAGGCCCAGCTGGCCAACATCGTCACTGTGGGGCTGTAGCTGCCATAAAGATGAAAGCACCAGGTGGCATGGCTCAGAGCCAGCTTGGGCACCAGCGGCTGCCGACGGTGGGTCATCTTTATTAATAACTTTATTTGCAACTGGGTCTCTTTCTGTGGACGAGTGACTTAACCCCCTCAACCTTGATTTTCTCATTAGAATAGGTAGTAAGCTACTTGGTACTGTGCCTAGCAAATTGCTGTCACTTGGTAATGGGTTTGGTTGTTCCTTCTTTCTTTCTTTCTTTCTTTTTTTTTTTTTTTTTTTTTTTTTTTTTTTTTTTTTTTTTTTTTTTTTTTTTTTTTTTTGGACAGTGTCTCACTCCGTAGTCCCAAATTCATTGTGTAGCCCAGCCTGGCCTTGAACTTACAACAGTCCTGCCTCAGACTCCGGAGGCTGGGACCACAGGCATGCGCTACCATGCCTGGCTTATGTGACACTGGGGAATCAAACCCAGGGCCTTGGGCTTGCTAGGTTCGAGTGCTTTGCCTATTGAGCTATGACCCAACCCCACTCAGTAATTGTTAAGGCTGTTTTCTTCTACCTGCTACAAAAGGTGTTCTGGATCTTTCCTCCTTCTGAAACTCACAAACGTATATGTGAGCATGGGAAACTGCCTTGGTTCAATAATTTTCTAGTACGTATTACACATATTAAGGATAAATATCTCCTTAAGTCTATACATCTACTTCCTTGACATCATAGAGGTACTGGCATTAATTGGTTTACAAAATATTGTTGTTTGGAGTAGAAAATTTAACTCAACCTAGTGAAGAACGATGAGAGTTTTTCCGTAGGTTATGTTCTGCTGCGAGATCCAGGCATTTTAGCATTTAGGAATTCAGTAGGATTTATATGCTTTTCCAAATTGTATTTGTAAAACTGCTTGATATTTCTTGTTAAACAGAGGAGCAAAGCCCAGGCAGCAGGCTTAAGAGACTGTTCTTCGCTCACTGCTGACAGATATGCAGGGCTCTCGTTCTGAGGCCGCCATTTCTAGTTCATTGTGCTATAGAGTCCAGACTACGATGGATGGGAGGTTGGTCCAGTTCCCTAGCTTCCACATGGGCCCAGAACCAGAGGGAACCTACACCAGACAGCAGGTCCATCCTAGGGGTCCCGGGAAGGCAACGTGCCGTGCAGCTGGGCCCAGGCCAGGGAGGCCCCCAGCACAGGTGGCGGTTCCCTGGGGAGGAAGAGAGAGCACCAGCTTCTCTTTCCAAGTGTGTGGTCTCTTCTTTTGAGGGTGGGAGCTGGTGGAGTGGGGCTGGCCTTCTTCCTGGGGGAGCCCTTCCCTGCGCCTCCTTTCCTACGTGGCCAGATTCAAACCAGAGGAGAAGAAGCACATGATCTTTTGTGTCAGTGTCAGACACGGCACGGGAGCGCGATTGGGACCTGCAGCTGCGCCTCTAGACTCAGCATGTGCCAGCGCCTCCCTTATTCACATGCCTTGGTCTTCACTAGGGGGCTCTTAAGGGATGCTACAATGTGTGTTAAGGTGCTGAGCCCTAGTTGTTCCCCACAGGTGTGTACCAGGTACAGGTGGTGTCTCATTGTCCCACTGGTCGGAGTTTCCTTGGCTAAAGGATCTGTGTCACTTGGCTCTTTGACATGACCTTTAGGGCTTGGAATGTTTTACAGTCAGTAATTAGCTTGTTGAGTAAATACACCTTCTCATTTCCCCACACTCAATTTTCTATTTTAACTTAATAGAAAATATAAATAGAAAAGGCCAGATTTCCTAGTTCAGCTCAGATCCTTAGAAGATCTGAGATTAAGTTATGCAAGCATTGTTTTTATTTTGACAAGAATTTAGTACTCACATGCTAAACTTTATTTACTGTGTTGACATTGAAGGAAAGTTATGGACAGTGAGAGTCTTTATTTAAATAAATGACTTAGGGTGTGTGTGAGAGAGAGACGGAGAGGGAGAGAGAGAATGTGAGTGGCAGCAGCCAATCTAAGAGCTGCCAACTCCAAGTATACCATTTTTCTGTGTGTTTACGACCTGAGGGAAACCTGGCATGCCTTAGAGCAGCTTACGGAGGGTGCAGCTTTCACCACGTTCAGCACTTAGCATCCTGAAAACTGCATGTTTGTGTGCCCGTAGGAATCAGGTGGGAAAATACAAATGTGATACTGCTGGCTGTTGGAAAAATCGGGCAGTATTATCCTAATGGACAATGTTGTCACTTCTGCTGGAAGTATGTTTACTTTATTTCTAAAGAATAGTTTCATTGGAGTTTGAAAATTTGAATTGATCTTTTCTTTGAGCCTTTAAAAATAGGCCATTTCCTTCTGGATTGCATGGTTTCTGCTGAGAATTTCCATCATTTAAAATTGCTGGGTGTTTTCAAGTCATGCTTTTTTCATTTTTTCTTTTTTCTTGCTGCTCTCAAAAATTTTTGTCATAGTTCTCACCAGTTTGATTCTGTGTGTGAACATGGGTTTCTCTGCGTTTCCTCTGTCTGACTTCTCGGGTTTCCGGGATTTATCTTTTACCAGGTTTGTTACATTTGCATCTGTTATTTCCCCAAGTACTCTTCCCCATTGAATTCTGCCCTCCTCTCAGGATGCTCAGGACACCGGAGTTGGACTTATCTTTGGAGCTCTTTTCCTTCTTTTCTGAGGCAAGGTCTCACTCTGTAGTTCACTCTTGTCCTGAACTTACTGTAGCCCAGGCTGACCTTGAGCATATGGCAATCCTCCTGCTCCAGCTTGGTAAATACTTCTGCCTCCGGCTCCCAAGCACTGGGATTACAGGTGTGTACCACCACGCCCGGCTCATGTGTTGCTGGGGAATCGAACTCAGGGTCTTGAGCTTGCTAGGCTAGCACTTTAACCACTTGAGCTATTCCTCCAGCCCCTTTCCTTTTTCTTTATGTTTTGATCCAGGTCATTTTCACTGAACTGTCTCGGTTTCACTAACTGCTTTCTCGCTTCCGGTTTTTTTATTAAGCCTATACAGTGACTAAAATTTCAGTCCCTGGGTACTTAGCTTGCAGTTTCCTCTTGGTTCTGCAGTCATCCCCTCTGCCCGGGGTTCTGCTTTCCATGCTTTCAGCTGTCCACAGTCAGCTGGAGCCTGAAAGTATGAAATAGAAAATTCAGTATTCAATAGAGTAGCTTTAAATCGTGTGTCCTTCTGTGTGGTATATGCGATCTCACGCCCTGCACACTGTTCACCTGTCAGTCACTCAGTAAGTCTCCTCCTCTGGCTGGCCATCGTGTCGTGGCTGTGTGGGATTTGGTACTGTCCCCAGTCTCAGGCACCCCCAGGTCGTGGATGGCAGTCCTCGCAGATCCGCAGCGCTGCTGCATTTCGTGGCTCCTGGGTCTCTGCCGAGGCCCTGTAATGTCTTTGCCGGGTACCCCATCCTTGAGTCACCTCAGTGCTGGTGTCTGGGTTTTGTCTCACGCGTGTTGAGATTTTCTGCCTTCTTCATGTGCCATATTTGGGGGTACATCCTGGACATCTGTCAGTATTGATTGTGAGACTCCGGCCTTTGCTTAAGTTCTGTGGGGAATGTTGGTGTTTCTGCTGTTGGGTTTGGCCTGTATTGCAGCCAGCTTTCCATGGGTGATGATTGGGGGCTGGTTTGGTGTTCCTGGTGCACTGTGTGGCGCTCTTCGGCTCTGTGTGTGCATTGCCTAGTGGACAGTTGAGGTCGGTGGCTGTGAGTTCGGTTCTCAGAGTTCTGGGTATATTGTTAAGGTCAGGGACTGAGCCGTGTTTGGCTCTGGAGTGAGCCCAGGATCCCGCAGCCAACTTGATGGGGTTCCTTTGTGAGCAGCTTCCCTCAGCAGGATCCCTGGGTCTCTCCTTTTCAGTCCTCCAGGCCAACAGCCACTTGTCAGCCTGCTCAGTTCCTGTAATTGCGTCCCCCTGCAGGGCCCAGCGGTGGAGTGCTGAGAGGGAGGAGGAGTGGGGTATTGCCTGCCTCTTAATTACAGCTTTGGGGTCATGGAGCGTTTCCCTCCCTCAGAAGTTTGGGTACCTGGGAACACCGCTGTCACTGCCAGCCATTTGCCTTCTCTGTTCTCTGACCCTGAGCTAGAGCACCGCTTCTGGAGCTGTGCACTGACATCCCCACTTCCAGGCTTCCCCACGTCCTGCGTAGAGTGAATCTGTCCTTGGTCAATGGGCCTTTGAATTTGGAACGAGATGTGCTGTTAAGTATGACTGTTCAATTGGTATATGTATTGTTGGTTATCATTTGAGTGCTTGCCATGCGCCTTACATAAATCACTTAATTCTCCAACAGCCATCTCCTCTGCTGTAGACATGGAACACTGAGGGGTAAAACTGTTAAGCTGTGTCTACAGGACATAAACAGTAAATGACCAGCCAGAATCTGAGCACAGCTACTTCTGACCCCAAAGCTTTGCCACTTGCCTCTGTGCCAGAGGCTTTCGCAGTGTGGTCTCTGCAGAGTCACCTGGGAGCCTACTAGAAATGCAGAGTCGCTGGCCACACCTCCGATCTGTCCAATCAGAAATTCTGGGAGTGGGCCATTCATCTGTTTGGGCAGGACCTGTGTATCTTGACTAATGTCAGTACAATTTGAGGGTCATTTCTCCCTACTGTGTGACTTAACAGGCACTTAGTATGGCTTAGTTTCTTGGTAGAGTGGTAGCATGAGAAGATAACATGGGCTAGGGAGTATAGCTCAGTAATCAGGAGGCACAAGGCCTCAGGTTCAGTCCCCCAGCACTGTATAATAGCTGGGTATGGTAGCACATGCCTGGAATCCCAGGACTGAGGAAGATGAGGCAGGAAGATTGCCATAGGCCAGCGCAGGACATGTAGCATGCTTAGGACCAGCCTGGGCTACATGTAGAGCTAGATCCTGCCCCAATTAAATAAATAAATAAATAAATAATAAATAGAAGCAGCAGCTAAAGTAGCCTTTTCTCTTGTTTAAGGCATATGCGAGTATGCTAAGATCTAATATTTTTACTCAGGTCACTGACTTAAAACTTAAAGTTCACACCTTTCTGTTATTCAAGATAATCGTAGCTAATAAGATAAATACTATAAATTAAAATTTTGGATATAGACACATATAAAGGAATTAAAGTACCTATGATTTCTTGCCAATCAGTTTGTTTGCCTTTGGTTACTGCTGTGTTATACAGTGTTGTATTTTATGTTGCAGGATATTTACTTTGTATTTCAGGGTGCATTTGAGATTATAATTGGGTTGAATAAAGTGGCCGGTGTTTAGAAGATGATTCCTATTTTTTCTAATTTATGTTTTCAAGAAAGATAAAACGTATGGTTAAATTTAACTTGTATACGTTTATAAGACATTTTATATAAATTTTGTCAGTGAGATCTAGGCATGATGGTATATGCCTGTGATCCCAACACTCAGGGATACCAAGGCAAGAGGATCACAGGTTCAATGCAGTGAGACTGTCTCAGAAAAAAAAGAAAAAACATTTACCAATCAGAAAAAAATCTGTTTAACCACATCTCCAGAATTGTTTTTAGTAAGTCTGTAATTCGCATACATACACCTTGAGGTATATGTAATTTAGATTACTAGTTATCTGTAGATTCTTTGGTTAATTATGAAGCATTGTCTCTTTTGTGATAAATTTTGGGTTCACAAATACTTGTGTTCAAATCCTGGCTCTCGGGCTGTGGGTAGAGTGCTTACCGAGCATCCCTAGCACTGCAAAATAAACAAATCTCAGCTCTTCTTTGACTAATAGGATTGGTCCGGTTGGGCAAAGCACATATTATGAATTTTCCATTGGATAAGTAAATGTTACAGTCATTATTGTTTTATTAAATTTTAAGTACATTGCCCGGGGGTGACCCCAAGACTGTGAGCTGAACACTATTCAAAGCTGTCAACACTGGGGTAAAAGTGCTGTCAGGGATGGAGTTTGCCCTCTCAGGGTTCCTGTGTGAAGCCTCATCCCACCCCCAGCTGTGCCAGGAGGGCATGCCTTCGTGGGACAACGAGGTGGACCTCCCTGACTGGGATTAGTGCCCTCCCAAGGGTGCGCTCCACCACGTACAGCCACAGTGAGAAGGCCCCGCTGACACCATGCCTGCAGGCGTGCTGACCTGGGCATCCAGCCCCGAACCATGAAGAGCAAGCCACCCCATTTATGGTATTTTGTTATAGCAGCCAGAAGAGACCAAGGACAAAGGCTTGTCCTCGAGGATTGTACCATCTGTTGAAATAAACAGGAAAACATTTCATTATTTAAAAATTACTTCTGTGTTTTAAGATAGTACACAGTACTGTGCATACAGCGTGGGGAAGCAGCCGGCCGCGCCGGTCTCCACATCACACCTCATGCGCCCTGTGCTGCTGGGACAGGACACACCCGAAGAGTCACCAGGGATGGGAGGCTGGGGTTGGGGTACAGCACCCACAGACTCAGCAGTAGCATGGTTTTCTTAAAAGTAGAGACCAAGTAAAAATGAAACCTCAGTTTCACATTAAAATGGTTAAGAAAACCCAAGTGTCACAGCAGATACGGTGTTTTACACTGGGAAGTGCCAGTCTCCTTGGTGAAGCAGACATGGGAGGTTGGCTGTCGTGAGGTGGTGGGAGGTTGTCAGGGATCAGGTGCAAAGTTAAGGCCAGATGGGCTTGGGTGTGGCTGTGACACACGGGCCAAGGAGGTGGCCCCAGGATTTCGGGGGTGTGCCGGGGCTGTGACTGGGGCAGTTCTCTGCTTTCAGTTAGTTTCAGTGGGATAGTGGGGCGCTCATGTTGTTCCCCGAAGAAAAGCATGCTCTGAAGCAAATCTCAGTCCTCAGAACCAGTGTTGGGGCCGAGCTGGCTGGGGGACATGTTTCCCACCCTGAAAGCTGGTTTGCTGGTGCCTGCTGGGCCCGGGCTCTGCAGCCAGCCCTGCAGGGAGCAGAAGGCAGCTGGTCTGGGACTTGGAGAGCAGTGTGGTGTTTACCAGGTAGGCGCACATTAGGGTGTTCCTGCAAGGGGACAGCGGCAGCTGGAGGTGGCCTGTGGCTTCTAGGGACTCTTCCTGCATGCTTACCGCTAGTCTTGGAAGGAAGGAAAAGGAGACTTAGTTGGGGAAACAGGCGTGGCCAAATGCAGTGTCTGGGAGTGCCACTGGAAAGGGCTCCCGTCTTATCCTGGAGGGGTTCTGAAGAGGAACACGGACTTAGGTGCCATTTCCTGGTGACAGAGTGGAAGATGCCCTGAAGCAGACCCAGCTGGAACCCAGCACTGTCAGGAGGACAAGTGTGGAGAATGTTGAGAGTGTCCATACGAGCCGCGTTCTCTCCGTGGTTCTAGTAGCTGTTTCTACTGTAACTTTGTTTCCTGATTGTAAGGGCCAGGCCATGAGAGTCAGTCATTGGGGGTGGCGAGCAGGTGATGGGAAGTCATGGCTTGGGTCGACGCTGTCTTTGTCCCCTATGCACCTGTGTGTGTTCATGTTGTATTATGATAAATAGTAACCATTGTAAAAGACAAGTATGTGGTGAAATTGAGGACTTAAAATCTATTCAAGCAAAAGATACGTTCAGATAAAAATGATTTAAGTAATGGATTTTAAATTAAGAAAGCCACATAACCCACTGTTTAGAACCATATTTTCTCAAGGTGTTCCCTGGCACACAGTTTGATGTCCCAAGGGAACAGGGAACTGATCAAACTCCTGACTGATCTGGTTTAGGGTGTCAGAGGGGCACCGACAACAGGAATATCAAGTTAAAGCATAACCCGCAGTCTCCAGCACACGATCTCCAGTGTCCCACGCTGTGTCCAGAAAATGACCAGCACACACTATGTATTTGTAAAAAAGCCACAATGTAGAACTTAAGTGTAGGAAGGCTAGAGACAGAAATAATGAAAACATTGTAGGGTCTTCGATGTTTTTTTTTTTTAATTTAAGAATTGTCTAGTCTTTGAAACTTTAAAAGGAGTAATTGATGGATAGTGAATCCCCAGAGACCATATACCCTCTCAGTAATTTGTCCTTTATGCTGCTGTGAGGTAGCAGTTGCCGCTGGGTTTTTTTCTTTGTAAGTCATTGCTTTTTTAATATAAAATTAAAAACCTACAAAATGATACTTGATCATTGCAGACCAATGAAAGAATACTAGTTGCGTAAGTAAAATTAAAGGTCCCGGTAACCTGTAAGAGTGTTGACTCGCTTGTTTCCTCACTCATCTTAGATAGAAGCCAGATCATCCAGTACCACACCCCTGCTGTAGAATGCACACTGCTCAGCCGCTGCCAGCCTGTGACCGCCATCGAGGGAGGGGAAAGGTGGGGGCGTGTAATGAAGATGGGGGCTGTTGTCAGTGGACCCTGTAATCCATTGCCCACTTAGAAGGTGGCACCCCAGGCCTTCCCTGGTCCACACGTCACAGACTCCATATTCCTTTTCCTTAGCTCTCAGAATCATGGTCATCCCTTGGGGCTGGCTAGTATCCTTTCCGAGTCTTTAGCATTTACTGAAATACAGTGTCCCCTTCTGGCCCAAGAGATTTTCTTTTTCTCTCTCACCCCTGTCCTCACCATTCATTAGTCTGTACTCCTTCGGTTGCTTTCTGACTGAGCTGTCGGTCCCTCTCGACCACGTGGAGGTTGGGTTTGCGTCATGGAGATACAGTGACAGCCCTGCTCCATGGGGTCGTGCATGGGGTGATTCCCAGCGTGTGGCCTCCGGACCGCTCAGATTTGACCACCTCCTCGTGGTCCAAAGTTAGAGTGTTGTTCGTTGTAAGCTGCAGAAACAGGATGCAACAGAGAGTGACAGAGGCCACCTGCTGCCCTCTCCCTGCCGCTCTCCTGCCTCCTTGGCTGGAGCTTGGCCTGTCTGAGGAAAGGGCGGGAGCATGGGCTTTCTTGGGGTAGCCCCGTGCCTGCCGCTGCCAGAATATGTGATGTAGGGAAATGATCAGCACATGACTCCTGCTCCTGGCGTTACATTGGCAAATAAAGACCTTTAGGAAAAGCACAGCAGAAATGTCAGAGATACAGGCAGACGGCAGTGTTTACCCACGTCAGTAAGGGCACGGGCTTGTGTGGACAATGAGATTGGCCTCTTCAGGTTTTTTCTCCATTATATTTATATTTATATACACATATATATGACGTTAAACTTACCTTTTCTAAGCATCTAATTCTGTGGCATTGAAGTGCCCTCACATTATTGCGTAGCCATTACTTCATCTTCTCCCACTACAACTCGGTACCCATTCAACACTGACTTCTCTTTCTCATTTCTCTTCTCTGGAACCTGCCTGCGTCAGCCTCTGTATGACTGCATACCTCGTAAAAACCAGCTCACAGGAGCTAGGCTTATTTTGGCCCGTGGTGTTGGGGGCTCGGCTTGCAGCTCCAAAGCTCCAGAGAGGCTGGTGGAGAACGGCTGCTCACCTCAGGGCAGCTGGGAAGGGGCAGAGCCAGGGACAGGAAGTCATCCTCGCTAGCTCCCACCTACTGTTTCGCCTTCCAGCAGTGCAGTCAGATTATGATCTCATCAGTGAGCCTTCAGCCCAGTGAGGTCGGGGGACATTGTGGGTGACGACTGTGACACTACCATTCTGTGTTCTGTCTCTGGATGTTGACTGTTCCGGGAACTTCACATGAGGGAAGTCCTGCGGTATCTGTCCACTCGCGACTGGCCACTGTCGCTCAGCATGTTATCCTCGGGATTCGTCTGTGTGCTGGCGTCTGTTAGGGCTCCCTGCCTTTCTAGATCGGGTAATTTCCTGTACCATGTTTTATGTAGGCACTCGTATGTGGACACTGGGATTGCTGTGTCACTCGGGTTTCTGGGTTTTGGGTTTTTGCTTTGTTTTGGTAGGCTTTGTCTTCCATGAGTGTTAACATACGGACAGTGTCATATTCTGTTGTGATTTCAGCTTGACCATCCCCAAACACAAACCGCATGCTTACTTTCTAAGCAGGAAATGTTACCTAAGTGAAGTATAAATAAGATAAAAGACAAATCACCTGTAGTAAAAACTTGCTTTTCTAGAAAGTAAACCACCACATCCCCACATTGCAGTTTCTGGAAATAATAAACAGTAAAATCAGAACCAATGATGAATCCTGCCCAGGTATCATATCTGCACAGTAGGTGCAGGGACAGAACAAGAGGGAAATACAGCGCCTTTCACTAAACTACATGGGAAGATTTACCGTGAAAAACACAAGAATAGACAATCTATGGACTCCATTCTCCTTAAAGCTCAGGGTCTGACTATCACTGGATGTGAGGAGAGAGGAGAGAGACAGCTACGGCCAGTGGCTTTGCTGTTAAGAAGTTTCTCTAGCATTGAAGAGCAGAGTTCTCATTGGATAGAATAAGAAAAATTAGCCCCGTTCCTCCCACCTGACTCCTTTGATATGCAATGGAAGTTTCAGGACAGTAATTATGGGATCTCTACTACCAATAATTTACCTGATGCTTAGAAAATTCTGGCCTGGGTCCTGCATCCCAGTAAGCACATAGTCCAAACTAAAAGTCAGATTCTGTTTTAAAAGTATTTGACCAAGCTCTCAAATAATTATCTATGTAATTATCATTACTCTTACAGTTAATGGGCTGTCAGTTTGGCAAAATGGACAGTCCTACTTTCCCACCAGGTCACAGTCCAACTGCTACTAAAACCATCTCCCTGTGCTGAGATGGAGGAGGGTGTGCGCTCTGTTTCTCTAAAATTCTGGATGTGTGGCTGTGCCTCCCCTGGGCGTGGTAGGTGATAAGCAGCAAGATGATACGGTTTGCTGGTTTGCTTGTCCCGTAGGGAGGAAATCGGCGTGCCTGAAGTGATTGGAAAAGATGAGAACGAACAGGTTGTGCTGTTAATGTGTAAACCCTTCTAGAGAAACCACAGGGAGACTTCAGGACCTCGGGATCTCATAGTCAGGGGAAGTAAGCTTGGGTGAAGTGGGGCCCAGTAGTAGTGGCAGGGAACGTGCACAGGCACAGCATATGACTGCTAATGTAAGTGAGTGTGTCAGAGTTACGGACACAGGAGGAGAGAGAAAAGTGTCATAGACACGGACGAATGTGGCAAAAGAAATCCAGACGAGGTTGCTGGACCCAAAACTGGAGAGAGAAAAGGGTACCTTGGTAGTTATTTTGAGGGAAAAAAGTTATTGAATTTGGTAGCATTATTTTATAAGAATGGGGGGAAGAGTAAAAGACTATTAAATATTCTCTGAGGTGTTCTGTAGAAATACAGCGATGGCATCCGGTGCAGAGAAGAGCCCGCACCTCACCACATCAGTTGCCATCCACCTTCTTGACGTGGGCTGTTCTCACCAGGGTGACGTACTGCTGTTTTGATTTACATTTCGTTAATGGCTAAGGACAGTGAACATTCTTCATGTATTTCCTGGTCACTTGAACCTCTTCATCTGAGACCTGCCTATTCACTTAAGTTGCCCATTTTCTAATTGAGTCTTTGATTTTGAGGGGTCAATTTTTCCTCAGTTCTTATATATTCCAGTTATTAGCCTTCTGTCCAAGGAGTAGGTGGTAAAAAAATTTTTCCCGTTCTGTAGGTTCTCTCTTCACTCTGTTGATAGTTTCCTTCACAGTGCAAATTTTTTTAATTTGATATAATCCCATATGTTGGTTCTGGGGCTAGCTCTTTTGCATCAGGTGTCCTTTATTAAGAAAGTCTTTCCACTTGTCTACATCTTCTAGATTTTTTTCCTATTTTATCTTCCAGAGTGTTGAGTGTGTGTTTTAATATCTAGGCCTTGATCTACTTTGACTTTGGTGCATGGTGATAAGTGGGTGTCCAGATTCATTCTTCTGCATGTGGATAACCAGTTCTCCCAGCACCATTGACGGAAGTGGCTCTCCTCCCCAGTGTATGCGTTTGGCTGCTTTGTCACGTCAGGTAGCTGAGGGCACTTGAGGCCGTCTCTGCATCCTCAGTTCTGTTCCCATCTTTGCTGCTTTCCATCTCTCCTTTGCTTATGAATTGGTTTTCTCATGTTAGAGGAACCATAACGATATTTAATCTTCTGTGTCGGATGCATTTCGCTAAGCATAACCGTCTCAAGGTGCATCCAGAGAAATGGTGATTTTAGATTAAGTGTGATATGCGATAGGTGACAGCCACTGGAGGCAGCCACGAAGCTGCAGCAGCGTGTGGCCAGTGCCCACGGAAGGTGTCCACCCCCCAGCTGTCCTCCGCCTGGGAGGAGGTGGTCCTGGGAAACACTCACACTGCAGAGGCAGAAGCGTGTGCTCCCTAGCTTCTGTGTGTGTATAAAACTCTTCAAATCAAAACAAAGCCTTTTTCCCTGTTCTGTAACTAAAGAAAGTTGGTTAGTTTAGCCACGTGAAGTTTGTAAGTCGCATCCCAGAAAGCAAAGCTTTTCTCCCTTACAGTAATAAGAACTCAGATCTTTTTCTGTGCGGCTGGTGTGCCACAGAGCAGGGGCAAGAGCTCAGATTCTTTAATGAAGAACGATACCAAAGTAAGTAGTTATTGTCACAGAATTATGTGTCATGTGGGATTATATTCTTTAAAATATTGTACTATTGAAAGGTAAGTGATTGCATTAAGTGTTTAGCGTGTAGTTTGACTTGATGACATTTGAAGTAGCCTGCCAGTGTGTAATTGAGTGTTTCACATCCCCTCATGGGATGTCTAGCCGGAGCTCCTGCGCTGAGTGTTTGTGGTTTCCCTTGGAATGGCCCTTTGTGTGGTGGAGAACATACATGACCATATGGAATGAAGTGGAAGAAAACTTGGCAAAAGAACTATTTTCATTATTTTTGGATTAGAGACTTGCTGGCGTCCGCTGCCTTGCAGCCATGGCACAGGTACTGTAATCACAGCGGCAGGAGCCGCGCGCAGGGTCTCGCCCTTGCCCGGGCCCCATGGGGGCTCCGGCGGGGTGGGCTGGCTGCCTGCCTTGCTCTCTTCTGTGCGCTGCTTTTACGGGTGTTTCGCCTTTACCCCCTTTGTAGGCGATGCCGAGAACTGAACCCGCCCTTCACGCTGAGCTGCATCCCGAGCACTTGTTACTTTTTTTTCTTTTGTTTTGTTTTTTGTTTGTTTCAAGACAAGATTTCTCAAAATTACTCAGGCTGGCCTCACACTTGCAAATCTTCCTGCCCCCGTGTCCAAGTGGTTAGGAACTGAAATTACTGATGTGCACCTTTGCGCCTAGGCGTTCTCCCCTCTTAGTAAGATGTAACCATGAATATAGGATAAATGGACATTTTGAGTAGTTACAGAACATATTTGCTCCCCACACTTAAGAAATCATGTGTTAGGGGTGTACCAAGAAGCCTGGATGGTCCTTCTCAGTCCCCCCCTAATTCTCTGTCTTCTCCCCCTCCGCATCCCGCCCTGTTGCCCAGAAGCAAACACATTCATACATTTGCAAAAGTCATTTAAATGTCATAGTTTATTTTCATTTCTTTTGTATGTGTCCATACACGTGTATGTCAGTACTTACATGCATGTTGTTTCTGTGGTCTGCCATGCATATACTGTCACACTGTACGATCATGCCCGCTGTGTATACTCTTCCCGAGTTTGCACGGTTGAGACACTCAGTGGGACCGTTCTGGTGTCTTCTTCCGTTCTGGGGTATTCTTCTGGGTGTACGAGGGGCTCAGTCGCTCGCGTGTTCTTCTCAGGCGTGGAGTGGCTGGTCATAGGAGATTGCTATCTTCAGAATCACTGGGAAGTGCCAAGCTCCCGTTCAGAGCGCCGTGGCGGTCCCCACTGGCAGCAGGCCATGAGCCCCGCGCTCGGGTATCTGAAGCCTTCGTCTTGGTTTCATAGAGGAAGGCGGACCTCTTGCCGCACTTGGGGTTTTTCTTGGGAAACATCTCTTCGAGTCTCACCCATTTTTCCCTGTGGTTCTTCCTGATTTTTACCAAAGTTCTTTTTATTTTCTGGGTACTAGTCTTTACTTTCTTATCAGTTGTGTTTATTGAAAATGCCATTTCCAGCACGGTGGTGTTAATGGACAGATGTTAATTTTGATGCCATGTAACTTACTCTTTTCCTTTACAGATCATGCTGTAAAAACACGTCACGCTCTTTTTAGATTTACCCCAGACACTTCATACCATTGGTGCTATTAAAAATGCAGTTTTTATATTTTTGTTACTTACAGAGGAACAGAATAGATACTTTATATATCAATTTCTATTTACCAACCTTTCCGAGTTACTAATTTTATGTTTCGTAGGTGATTTGTAGTTTTTTAAGTACATGATTATGTTTAGAGGTCAGGTCCTTCTGCTTATCAGACCTGTAGGGGCAGAGCCGTCAGGATAATGACGCGGGCCTCCGTGTTACAGGAACACTTCATCGACGTGCTTGTCGGTCACGCCTCCCTGAGAACGGGAGCCGTGTGGAAGTAGACTCAGTGAAGCTCCATTTTCAGCCATACTTGGCGGAAGTCCTCGTCCCAGGTGGATGTTCTCTGCACATCTGAAGAGGTCATCATGTGTTATTTTTTCTTGATCAGTGTGATGAATTCTGTTGCTTGTCCCTCTGGTGAATCCAGCCTCCACTTACAGGCAGTGGGAATCGTGGCCACTTTTACGTCCTGTTGGATTCGGCGTGCTCACGTTTGCCTAGAAGACTCCCGTCTTCCTGACTGACGTTCCTCTGTGCTCCTCTCACAGAGCATCAGGTGTTGCCCACCGGATAAAGGCCGGGAATGTTGGAAAGAGCTGTGTGAGGCTGAAGTTGTCTCAAGAAGCCATGCAGCCACGGCAGGGCACCCAGACCCAGTTCTCTCTCTGGGAAGAGCCTGACCGCGTGTCCTTTGGCTCGATTCTTTGCGGATGTCCCATCCTTGTCGTCGTCATCATTGTCCCCCACATGTGGCTTCTTGGTAATGTGGGTTCTTGTTGGTTGTTGGCTGGCTGTGTGGTGGTGGGCAGGTGGTGCTGGCTCTGCACTTGGGATCTGGGCCTTGTGCTGCCCAGCGCCTGTCCCTGCTCCGTACACTCTTGCTTTCCCCATGAGGACGTGGTCTGTGGTGCTGCGCGTGGCTCTCTCTGCTGCTTATTGTTCGTAAATTTACCTGTGGGTCCTCTTTGCAACCTAGATGAAGGTACCCTCACTTGGGAGTGCTGCTGCTGGCTTCTGCTGGTGTGCATGCAGCTGGCAGTGCCCCCGGTCCAGAAATATTTTAAAAGAATTTCACAGTTTGAAGTTCCCCAGTTATGTGAACTCTGTCACCCAGACTGAAAATCTGTGTACTTTTTTATTTTGTTGTTTTTTGAGACATCTCACTCTGTCACCCAAGCTGGCCTTGAACTCATGGTAGTCCTCCAGCCTCAGCCTCCCAAGTCCTGGGATTACTGGCATGAGGTGCTGGGGGATAAAACCCAGGGCCTGTAGCCCCCAAACTTCTCCCCCAGCCATACCATTCTTGTTTTTTGGGGGAGGGTTGGTTCTTGCTCGGCAAGCACTTTAACCACTAAGCTACGCCCCAACCCTACCATTCTTTTGGTTGGTTGGGTTTTTTCTTGAGCTTGTTGTTTTTTTCTTTCTTTCCTTCTTTGTTTTTCTTTTCTTCCTCACTCTCTTGCCCAGGTTGGTCCTGAACTCATTGTGTAGCCCAGGCTGGCCTTGGACTCATGGCAGTCCTCCTGCCTCAGCCTCCCAAATGCTGGGATTACAGGCGTGTGCCACGGCACCTGGCTTTACATGGTGCTGGGGAATTGAACTCAGGGCTTTGTGCTTGCTAGGCCAGTGCTTTAACTGCTGTGCCATTCCTCCAACCCTCTTCTTGGGCTTAAACAACCTCTTGTGCAGTCCCTCATGAGTAGCATCAGAGTGTAGCCCCAGCTACTCTTTACCTGACTTGGCCATGGGTAGCTGGATTGGTGAATTCCCCAATTTAAAGACACCAGTCACAGATCAGCTGCTGGCCAACCAGGTCGACAGCACAGAACAGGCAGTGTGCTTGTGGGCATGCGCTTAGCCTGTCATGTTTGTGTAGGCTTTATGATTGGCCACGCCTTCACTTCCTGCCTGGATGCACTCGAGGCAGACAGAGTGGAACCATGTGTGCCCATGTGGATGTCTGTCAGAAAAAGAAACACAGTGGCACTGAAGCAGTGGGAGCAGAATTTAAAGAGTCAAGGCAGGAGGTGAACTGGAACCTAGAGAAAGTGGCACCTGTGGGTAGAAAACAACACAGAGCCCTGAAGCACCAGCACCAGTGGGTGGCAAGCCATAGCGACCAGGGTCTGGAGGGATGACCACCGGCTCTCACAGGCTGACCCATGAGTTCCAGGATCCTGTGACCTAGGCCCACCTGTGTGGTTGGTTTCGTTCTTGGACCTAACCTCTCTGAGGACCCCTTTCTGTTCTCGTGGGCTCCAGGGTCCTCTGCCAACACTCCTAAGTCCAGTGTCTGTCATGAGCATCCGAACCTCACACAGAAGGGCTGACCTGAGCCCCGAGTGGGAGTTGTGTTACAGGTGGTGCTAGAGGAGCTGCAGTTCTGCCAGAATGCCGCTGCTCTGACGCCCAGTTAGGCAAGGGCACTGGCCACTCCTGCCACTGCCTCCCCGTCCTTCTGTTACACGTTAGAAATTGTCGCCTTTTAAGCTTGGCTGGACTAGTTGTTAATGTGATACGGCATCGCGTGGTCTATTTTTGTTGGCCTGCCTATAAATAGTATCTCTGTGTACAAAGGGATGCTCGATGCCTATTCTGGGCTCTCCCAGAAAGGCCGCGTCCTCCTTGTGGCCCAGGGTGACTCACCACGAAGCCCCTACTGTCCTGCTTGGTTCCTCCCTGTTGACCTCCCTGTTCCTTACAAAGGTCTCTTAGAAAATACTTATTTACTCTACATTTTACATACAGGTTTGGGTTTGTAATGTGAAATTAGGTTGGTCTTTATTTAAAAGCTACTTCCTTTTCAGATAGCATTTTCTTCAACTAGGAAATCAATACATATCGAGTCTAATGTTTTAGAAAATACAGAAAAGGAAACTATAGTAATAAAACTTACCTGGAGACAACCACATTAGTATTCTGTGTCCATAATCTTTTTAAAATGTGGTCAGGAGGGGCTGGAGGAATGGCATAGCAGTTAAGCCCCGAGTTCGATTCCCCAGCACCACATAAAGCTGAGCGTGGTGGCATATGCCTGTAATCCCAGTACTCAGGAGGCTGAGGCAGGAGGATTGCCATGAATCCAAGGCCAGCCTGGGCTACAAAGCAAGACCCTATCTTAAAAAAAAAAAAAAAGTGGTCAGGAGGTGACGTAATCTTAGATGTGTTATTTTGTAACTATTTTCATTTAGTACCATGAACATTTCCAGTATAGTAAATGCCCTGGAAACAAGATTTCTAATGTCTGTTATTGCAGCTTATGAAAATCTCTTATTTATGTAACCAGACCTCTGTTAAGTGAATAATTCAGTCACTGCCGGTTTTTTGCTAATGCAAATCATACTGTGGTAAGTATCTCTTGTATGTAAGTCTTCTGTCCTTATCTTCTTTCTTGGGATAAATTTCTAATTGTGAAACCTTGGGAGAAAGGTATGCATGACTTTAATGACTCGATACACACATTGAATGTCGCACAGACTTACATGCTCAGTGTCAGCCTGGACAAATGCAGTTTCCTAGTGCTTGTGACAGAACGTGTCATTACAGTGTGGCAGAGACAGGTCAGACTTTACCAAGCAAGAGTCCTCCTTTCCCATTTTATACAATATTGCCATATTTTTCTGTACATGTATTGGCCAAATATATATCTGATTTGTTACTTTCTAGACATACCTGTGCTGTTTTCTATTAAGGTTTGTCTTATCTTTTTCTTAAAAACTAAACTTTGTCTGTATGTTAGAAATGTTTTACCCAGTGTCAGTTACCTTTTAATTTTGTGCATGGCATGTTTTAATGTATATGGGAATGTTAAACTTTATGTCTTTAAGTCTTCTGATCATTTCCTTTTGGTTTTATTTTTCTTGTTTTTAATTTTTATTCATTTACTTATTTATGTATTTGTTTTGGGTCAGGGTCTCACTTTATAGTCCAGCCTGGTCCTGAACTCACTGTGTAGCCCAGCCTGGCCTGGAGCACCAGGCAAGTCTCCTTCCTCAGCCTCCTGAGTGCTGGAATTGCAGGTGTGTGCCCCTGCACCTGGCTTATGTAGAGCCTTGTACATGCTAGCAAGCATTCTCAGTGCTAAGCCATGCCCCCAGCCCTTGATTTCTTTCTATAAGCATTCTGCTTAAATAGGCCTTCTCATCTCTTCTTTGGATCATGTGGTTTCTTAATTTTACTACTTTATTTTAAATGATGGATTTTTTCATTTTCATAATCCACTGAAATTCTCACCCATTTCACTTAAAGATTACTGTTTCTGACTCATAAGTGTCTACTATGTGTAGTTCTAGTATACTAGTGAAAACTAGAGTGTTATTTTATTATTTCCATCTAGTTTTGAAAAACACAAATAGGATGATTAGTAAGCTTCCCCTGGGCCAGCTCGGACATTTAGTCTGATGACCACTGATTAGAGCTGCTCAGGACTGGGAAAGGGGTCCCTGAGTGTGTCAGAGGCAGTGTTATGTTGTAATTCTGGTGAAGCATCTGTGCAGGGAGCCAAAAAATCCAAACCACGTTCGTATCTTCGTGAATTGTTGTTCAGTATTCCTTAAATTAGCTCTTTCAAGATAAAAATCAGTTTTGACCTCATTTCAGCTTATGTCTGTACTTATCTGTTTTCCAGTTAGAACTTGGAAAATAGCAGTCATCCAGTGGTTTATCCACATTAGATCCAAGGGTTTAGAAACTTTAACATTTTATTGGGAAAATTAGAGCGTTGTTATTAACAGGATAGAGAAGTTCGCAGTCTGGTGAGTTTCTAGAATTACCTGCAGATAGTAGCAGGTTTTGGCTGCTACACCTCAGGAAACTATAGTAATAAACTTAGCTGGAGACAACCCCATCAGTATTCTGTGTCCATAAGTAAACAGAAAATCTTCATCCCCTCTCTGACCGACGCCGTAGGAGATGCAGGTACCCCTGAGCACGTCCCATCCCCAGGGCGCACGGAGGAGGGAGGCAGCTGCCCAGGCGATCCAGGAAACCTGTGCCCTGTTGTTCTGTGTAAGGACCTCTCACTTTGCAGCCTGTGTTTATGGAAAATCACTGTGTTGCCCGCTGTGTAGGAAATCTGTGGGGAGGACAGTGGAGGGGCTTATTGGGAAGAATGTGTTCTGCTGTTATTTTTGCAGCTGTTACCAAACTTAGTTTTTAAATTGTACATTAAATTTGCGCCTGATTCAAAATAGTTTCTAATGAAACTCTGACTGGCAGCCAGGCATGGTGGTACGCACCTGCATCCCCCCCGCGCTCAGGGAGGCTGAGGCAAGAGGATTGCATGTTCAAGCCCAGACAAGGCACCTGAGGAACTTTGCAAAACCCATCTCGAAATAAAAAAGGGCAGAGGGTGTAGTTCAGTGCAAAGGCCCTGGGTTCAGCCCCAGCATTGCAGAAACGAAACGGCTCATGGCTAGCCAAAGAAAAGAATGTGGGTCTGTTTCGATAACTCAGTCTGTTGACACTGGGATTTTCATTTAGTTAGAAAGTAGCGTGACTGGAATTGGCATTGTCACTCCTTCGCTGTGTGAGACCTTAAACACCTCGGGTCTAGCTGTGGGAGGCTGGGCTTATTTTTTGAACTCCAGCGTAGAAAGTGCGCAGGATTTTGAGGCTAGCCGGGTCAGTGGCCTGCAGGGCCTGGCCTCTGGACTGGCCTCGTGAGCACTGTTGCCCACTTCAACCTCTCCCAGGAAGCCTTACAGATCTCTTTTGGTGATTTTTTTCTTATATTTTCAACCATTTGAATTTTTTTCTGAGAGGCCCTCCCGTGTTTGCCTGCAGGAATGAGGGGTGACCATCCTGCGTTCTTGTAGAGGGGGACTCTAGGTCCACAAAGTAGCCGTTGGTGACCTTCGTTTTCCAAACACATGATTTCAGTTGTGTTCTTTTCATATTCCTAAAGACTGACACGGCTGACTGTTGCCCTCTTGTTCCTTTGTCTGGTCCTCCTATCGTGAGCTTCTGGGGGGCAGGAGCGGGAGAGGAAGGCAGCAGGCATA
Organism: Ctenodactylus gundi; assembly: GCA_004027205.1. Classification (NCBI taxonomy): domain Eukaryota; kingdom Metazoa; phylum Chordata; class Mammalia; order Rodentia; family Ctenodactylidae; genus Ctenodactylus; species Ctenodactylus gundi. The sequence goes on along the minus strand of PVKB01004254.1, from coordinate 60,499 downwards.
GGCCACGGTCAGAGGCCGGACCTGGAGGCGTGGAGACTGCAGGGGCCGCGTGTGGCTGGGGCAGTCGTACACCCCGCAGCCAGAAGGAAGGGCGCGGACTCCAGGCTAGCTGGCATCTTGTCCTCCGGCCACTTGACACTCGTCCTTTAGGAGCGTGGAGAAGTTGGAACTGAGAAACACGTTGTCAGCTTTTCTCCTGCTGCGGGTTGCACGCTCCGCTGCCGTTCCCACGTCGCCTCTGGGTGCGGAGTCGTGCCCGCTTGTAGTATGTGTTGGTCCAATAGCTTCTGATCTCATTTGTTACTCAGTTTAGGAAACCGGGGTGTGCTCAGTATTTTAAGATTTCTTAGGATTTCCGATGCAGACAGACCTGTCATTTGAAAATGAGGTTGCTTTCTTTTCCAGTTTGTATGCTTTCCTTCCTTTTTCTTGCCTAATTAAGCTGGCAACCACACGTCCTGTGACCTGTCACTTCGGCCGCCTGGGAGCAGCGCCCAGCTGGTAGACAGACAGGCTGCTTTCGCACCCCTCACCTGGGCTAGGGTTTGCCTTGTGCAAAGATTTGTAGTTAACAGTTCAGAATCTTTAGAGGTTATGGGTGACTGGTTATTTCTTCTTGAATGAGTTTTAGCAATTTATGGGTTTTTTTAATCTAGCCTTTTTTTAGTATTTTTTTTTTTAACTTACTGGCTCACAGTTGTTCACAATAGTCTTAAATCTTTACACACCCTGTGCTCCCCTTTTTATGCCTTGCAGCTTGGCCTGGGTAATCTGCAGCCGCCTGCTCTTCTGTGCCCCTGATTTCTCTGGTCCTGTCAGCTGCTCTGGCCAGGGCCGTGGGCTTGGCCCTTCTCTGGCCGCACTCCACCCCTTCTCATTTCCAGGGGCCAGGCTGCTGCGTCGTGCGTGTCCAGAGAATAAAGTCCGCTTCGCTTGTGGGTCCATTTTGAGTAGCTATGCCTAGAAAGGGTCTTTCAGTATTCTCGTGTGGCAGCTTGGACTTTGTCACAGTATTTTCCCCCTGTGGCTTTCAGGACATGTTGAGTATTTTTAAAAACTTTCATCCACTTGTTTCCCAGCATTTGCAAGATAAGGTTTGATACACGCTGCACTCTTGATTGTCCCATTTTGAAATGAAGTTGTGTGGCCGCAGTGGCATGTGGGTGAGGCCGAGCGTGGTGCAGATTGCTGCCCCTTGTCATCTTGGCCCCTGCGGCTGTCCTTTCTGCTCTGGAATGACCGAAAGCATCCTTAGTTGCTTTTTATTTGTTCTGGTACCATTCCTAGACATCTGCCCAAAGAAGAAACTAATTAGGAGATGCTTAAACTGTCTTCTTTGTAGATAGGCTAGATTTTTTAAAAAGGAAATTGTCCTGGTAACTTCTCTTCCTTGGAATCATTTCAGGTTGTGTATTTGAAGCCTGTCAGCAGAAGAGAGTAGTAGTTGCCGACCTGAGGCTTGTGGGCAGGTAGGAAGTGTATTCTAAGGCGGTTTTGGTTGGAAGCAAAAGGAAGGTATTATTCAACTTACTTACTTTCAGTCATAGAGCCCCATGCCCCAGGAGCTGTCCTGCAGATATGCCGGGCTGCAGGAGGTCCCCCTTCCTAGAGGTCACACTTGCTGGTTGTGCTCTTTGCAAATCGTTAGCAGGGCCACAGTGCCCGATGCCCTCGCTGTTCAGCTGTGCCCCGCCCAGCTCTTGCTTTTAGATCTCAGCTGGGCTCTGGGCCCCTCCACTGAGAGTTGGTTGGCCACATTGGTGTCGCTTTCTAACCACCAGAGGAGACAGGCAGAGGCTCTGATGGCCATGTGCCGGCAGTGGTGGCCAGCAGGGGCAGTGTTCATGGCGCCGTGGGAGGCCTAGGAAGGCCTTTCACTCACCTGCTGGGTAAAGGTAAGGCAGCTCCCAGGGTCGTCCCACACGTGGGCGCTCGCTGTCCCCTCCTGCCGGCCACTGCCGTGTCTTCAGCCATGTGTACACAGCTGGGCTGGCCTCTGTCACCTTGACCTTAGGAGACAGGTGGTAACTGTTGCTAATTTGGGATGGAAAGGTTGAGACTTGGGTCTCACCAGCCCGTCAGCGCTTGGATTTAAGTCCCGCTCATTCTGAAGCATGTTACTTGTGAAACCATTCAATGGATGGTGCATCGTTAGGATAAGGTGTTACGGAAGACACTTCACCCATAGCAGGCGAAGCATAACTTCGGGTTTTGTGCCTTTCTGGTGGACAGTATCGTAGGGGACAGTTTAAGTTATGGCAGTGTTTTATAGACAAAAAATAATGTGGGAGCCACAAAAAACTCAGAACCCTGACTGTGTTTGTTACCCAGTGCCGTGCCGGCCTGCTGCACATGAGCTGGAGGCTTAGGTGCTCAGGAATGCCGAGACTGCCGTGATGTCTCCTCAGGAGGTTGTGGAGGCTCCTGTGACTGACAGGAGCCTCCGACTGGCAGAATGCTGTATACAGGAAGGTACAGGCATGGGTGGTGTGACGTAGAATGAAAAGGAATTTTCAAAAGCAAAAGCTAGTCGAGCTTTGTGGTGCACACCTGTAATCTCAGCTCTCTGGGAGGCTGAGACAGGATGATTCACTATCGCAGGATCAGTAAACTTTGCTTGGAGAGTGCCAGATGGGAAGAAATTTTAGGCATGGCAGCTGTTGTGGTTCTGTGCTATGTTCCTTGTGGGCTTGCTTGGTTGATTTTAATCCCTTTGAAAATGTAAAAACTGTTCTTAGCTGCGGATTCACAAGAACTGGCCCCATGCACCCTTATCCTTTAGGCTGGAGTTTGCTGATTGCCACGCAGTTGAAGTATAATCTGAACTCTAAACATCACTTTTAAGTTTTCCAGTAGCCACATTTCAAACGCAGTAACTTGAGATTAATCTTAACAGTATATGATTATATCCAAATTATTATCATTTCTGTACGTGGCACAAGCCCCAATTCAGGAATCAGCAGTCGCATAGGTTGGACAGCACTGTGCTGGATAGTCATACACTGGTGACATCTTTGCCCCCACGGGGGCTGGATGGGGGCAGTCCACACGTGCCAGCCTCCCGCCCCGCTGCTGTCCTGCATCCTGTACAGCCAGGAAACCCATGTCCCTTTACTTCGGATAAAACTAGAGACTTGGAGACATTTAGTCTGAGATTCAGTCCCCACCTGAAGTGGCGACGTCCCTTGGCAAGAAGGACACCTTTTTAGTGAAAAGCCACATCAGTGAAAGTGTAAATGGAGAAGGTGAAACCTCACTGTCCCCGTCCCTGCTCTCAGCATGGCCCTCTGAGGTGACGGTCCTGGTCAGGCCTTCACGCTCAGGTACTTTACCAGCCACGAGACTATGCTTACACGTACTGACCTTGGGGGATCCCCGAGTGTAGAGACCAGCTCACTGCTTCATCACCCCGTAGTTACGTCGATGACGTGACAAGCTCTCTTATGCAGGCAGAGCATCTGCTCAGTACTGTGGTACTGACCGTGCACGGCCAGGGCCATCAGACACGTGGGGACAGCCTAGAATAGACAGCCCCTGTGGGCTTCAGGAGGGAAGGGTGCTGGGAAGGAACACATTTAAGGTGTTAAAAGAAAAAAATTTGTCTCCTAGAGAAACAAGATACTGTATCCCAGAAACCAGTATAGGGCACTATTACAGAGATCATTCAGAGATCCAAACAGTCTTGGAATTAAAACTGTGACGGGCAAGATGGTAATAGCAATAGAAATTTTGGAACCTGAAGCTAAAGGAATCCACCAGAAAGTAGAAAAGTGAAAGAAATGCCAAGTGGAAAGAAAAGTAGAAGATAATCAGAAGACCAACCGAGGAGACAGAGTAGCAGCTGGAGGAATAACCCAGAACTAAAGCGCTTGCCTAGCCAAGTACCCGAGTTCCATTCCCCGGCACCGCGTTAAGCTGGGCGTGGTGGCGCACACCTGTAATCCTAGAACTCGGGAGGCTGAGGCAGCAGGATTGCCATGGGTTTAAGGCCAGCCTGGGCTACAGAGGGAGACCCTGTCTCAATAAATAAAGTGGGGTGTCTAAGGAAAAGGTCACTGTAAAGAGGTGGGACCAGCCAAACTGGAGGGGATTCATGCATGAGTGAAAAGTGGGGGTCACAGGATGTAAGAAGAAGCCATGTCCTGAAGACTGGGATGGGCCCCGCATTAGACTTTGGGCAGCCACACTAGAACCTAGAAAAGCGTGTGGTGCCCTCAGAATGCTGAGGCTAATTCGTCTCCAGCCTGGCATTTTGTCTGAAAAAGTGAGAGGCATGAGGATGAAGTGGAATATGATAAGAGAAAGGAAGTTACTAGAATAAAGGTGAAGGAAGGTCACAGGTCAGGCCCACGTGGACCTCGTCGGCCTTGTGAACGCTATCTGTGGAAGACCCCGAGAAAGAGTGAGGGAGATCCAGCCCCAGGCCGACAGAACATCGGCCACTGCCCTAGGAAAACAGCGCCAAAGGAAACAGCGGACTGTGCGCTATTTGCAGTTTTTGGGAAAGTATTATTAGTATAAATAACTTCAGATTTTATATGAACAATAATAAAAATGCCTAGTTGCACGTTTTGCTAATCACTACACCCTCGTAGCTTTCCCTCTCATCTTTGCTAATGCCAGTCTTTGCGTGTTAACAGCTGGAGTGCTGAGAGGCGCCTTTCCACTGCAGCCTAAGCACTCGCGTCCTTCTTCCCGCTTTCCCTTCTCTTCAGACAGCGGCTTCAGAGTCGTGGCTGGAATCTGATGTGTTACCTGGTGGGAAAGGAACGTGTGGGGTTTAGCCTGTGTGGCTTCATAATGCAGGGGAGGCATGGATAAGTGAAACTGGAAAACATCACCATTTGGAGTTTGAAAAGATTTTTAAGGTAAAAGATTTATACGATCTGTAAGCCAGGTGTTGTGGCACCCGCCTGTAATCCCAGCACTCGAGAGGCTGAGGCAGGAGGATTGCCATGAATCCAAGGCCAGCCTGGGCTCCATAGTGAGTTCAGGACCAGCCAGGGCTACAGAGCGAGACCCTGCCTGCCTCTGAAGAGAAACCAGAGTATTGGAAAGATTGCAGTGCATTAGAGATATCCTAACATTAACTTTTGAGAAGGTGTGTACAGGTGTGTGACCAGAGCATTTTTTCCTGTGAAATACCTGTGGCAGTATCCGCTTGCTCAAAGTACAAGACTCACACATGACAAGGGTCGGAGCTCTAGGCCAGAGACTCCTGCAGGCTCCTTGCCCGGCCTGAGCGTTCTTTCTGAAGGCAAGCTTGGCTCCAGAGATGGGCATTGCTGTTGGCCTGGTGGCGAGCAGGGCGTTGGTCCCGCCGCCGGGCTGCGGCTCCTGAGCAGGGGAGACAGCGCTGCCTTTGCCGGCTTCACCGCCCCCCGGGCTCACTTCTCTCCTTTTCTTGCTTTATCTTAGGTCTTCTAAATCCATGGATAAAGTGGGGAAAATGTGGAATACGTTCAAGTACAGGTGTCAGAATCTCTTCAGTCACGAAGGAGGAAGCCGGAGTGAGAACACGGACGGGATCCCCAGCCGGGCGGGGTCTGCTCGGGAGAGCGCCATGGGCGCCGGGGACCCGGGCCCCCGGCAGCAGAGCAGCCCCCTGAGGGACAGCGTGGCCTTGCAGCTGGGGCTGAGCCCTGCCACGCATCCCTCCAGGCGAGCCCAGAACTGCGCTGCAGACATCCCCCAGATGGTGGAGATCAGTGTGGAGAAGGAGCCGGCCCCCGGTGCCAGGCTGGCGCGCCGGGACTCGTACTCCCGGCACGCGCCGTGGGGCGGAAAGAAGAAGCACTCGTGCTCCACGAAGACCCAGAGCTCCCTGGACGCCGAGAAGAAGGTGGGCAGGGCGCGCGGCGGGCTCCCGAGGCGCGAGCGGCGCCACGGGGTGAGCTCGGCGCACGACATGGACGGGGTGGCGGGTCGCTCGCTCCGGCAGAGGCTGCAGGACACCGTGGGCCTGTGCTTCCCCGTGAGGACGCACGCGCGGCAGGCCCGGCCCCTCTTCTCCAGCAAGAGGAAGATCCACCTGTCGGAGCTGATGCTGGAGAAGTGCCCCTTCCCCGCCGGCTCCGACCTGGCGCAGAAGTGGCACCTCATCAAGCAGCACACGGCGCCCGTGAGCCCGCGCTCGGCCTTCTTCGACGCCTTCGAGCCCTCGCTGGCGTCCACAGAGGACGAGGAGGACCGGCTTCGCGAGCGGCGGCGGCTGAGCATTGAGGAGGGGGTCGACCCGCCGCCCAACGCCCAGATCCACACGTTCGAGGCCACCGCGCAGGTCAACCCGCTGTACAAGCTGGGACCCAAGCTGGCGCCCGGCATGGCGGAGGCCGGTGGGGAGGGCCCTGCCGCCCCCCCGGCCGTGGGCGAGCCCGAGGAGGACGGCACCATGCTGTGCCTGCAGGCGCGACGCGCGCGACCCCGGCCGCCCGGCGACGGCCTGGCCCACGCGGGCCGGCCGGGCGCCTGGAAGGTGCACACGCAGATCGACTACATCCACTGCCTGGTGCCCGACCTGCTGCAGATCACGGGCAACCCCTGCTACTGGGGCGTCATGGACCGCTACGAGGCCGAGGCGCTGCTGGAGGGCAAGCCCGAGGGCACGTTTCTGCTGCGCGACTCGGCGCAGGAGGACTACCTGTTCTCCGTGAGCTTCCGCCGCTACAACCGCTCCCTGCACGCGCGCATCGAGCAGTGGAACCACAACTTCAGCTTCGACGCGCACGACCCCTGCGTCTTCCACTCGTCCACCGTCACCGGGCTGCTGGAGCACTACAAGGACCCCAGCTCCTGCATGTTCTTCGAGCCGCTGCTCACGATCTCGCTCAACAGGACCTTCCCGTTCAGCCTGCAGTACATCTGCCGCGCCGTCATCTGCCGCTGCACCACCTACGACGGCATCGCCGGCCTGCCGCTGCCCGCCGCGCTGCAGGACTTCCTCAAGGAGTACCACTACAAGCAGAAGGTGCGCGTGCGCTGGCTGGAGCGCGAGCCCGTCAAGGCCAAGTAGCCCTGGCAGCACAGCCCCAGCGCGGCGCCTGCCCGGCTCCCGGAGCCTGGGCGTCTGTCTGTCTCTGTCGGCCGCGGTCCTCTGTCTCGTCCTCAGACACACGTGGTGCCGAGTGACCCGAAGGGACGGAGGCGCCGGCGCTCAGCACGGCCGGAGGCCGCGGGGTAGCTGGCACAGGGCCGCAGAGGCCAGGGCTGGGGTGCGCGCTCGGGGGCACTGCTATGCAGAGTTCTATTTCTTACTAAAGAACAGATTATTACTATCGGATGAGTATTTCAACAGCGTGACTAATGTTTAAAATTATTTTTTCTAAGAATTTTTCTATAACCTTCCAAAAGTAGTCATGTTTGTAGTTACTATATATCAAGCTTTGGAAGCCCCCCCCAAAAAAAAATAAATAAAGACTGCCTTTTAGGGGGAAAAAAATGCAACTTTCTGGCCACAAGGGCATAGTGCAGTTCACTTAAGTGTTGACACAGTTTATAGTTGGTGTCCTTTTCTGCAGAAGGCGCTGGTAAGTACACCAGGTTTTCTAAGCCGTTCTTAAATTTCAGACCTATAAAGTTAGTAGTAGAATTTTATTTAAAGGTCCTAGACGTTAATTTTTTAATGAGTGCTTTAACTTGAAACAGGCATCTGGAGTAGCTGCTTCGAGCGTAGTCCTGTGTGTGATTTTCTTTCGTTTAGCTGACGTGTAGTCTGCACATCGTTCCACTGAGGTCGGGTGGTCTCCTGTGCCTGTGGCGAGTGGGGACAGCAGACGCCCAGACGAGTCTGGTCACAGTACGCTGAGGTTATCGTCAAACTATCGTTAATAATTTGGATGGCAGAATTTATCTCTGTGTTGTAAATGCTTATGGCTGAATTGCTTAAGTATAATTTAGAGAATTTCAGTGCAGTTAACTTCGTGGAAAAACCAGCGTGTAAGCTGCAGCTTTAGAAGGTACTGTACAACCATCGTATCTGTAAATAACTCTGCTTAGCACCTTTGTCACTTAGACTAGTACGTAACGCAGCTTGAGTGAGCGCTTCGGGGAGTACTGCCGAGTCCTAGTGTTTGCCCAGTAGCGAGCTGAGTGGTCAGTTCCGCCCCAGACACTTTGCGCTACAGTCGTCAGGTCCCTCCCGTGTCTGTTGGTATTGCCCCGTGCCGCGGGCGGGCCGGTGCTCTCGTCCCCTTACCAGCTGCTGCTGCAGAAGGTTATGTTTTACTCCCATGGCTGTCGCCAAGGCTACAACAAAGCAAAGGTATATGTGTGTGCGACACTCACCCTGTGACTGCTGGCTCCGTCCCTGCTCGCTGTGCCTTGTTCCGGCTGCTTTCCATGCTAATAAAGTACGTTTGGTGTTCTCCTCGTATATCTGCTGTTTCACACATTTGCAAGTTGTTCCTGGCCGTGGAGTGGTTTGGGGTTTTTAACTAAGCATTACCTGCGGGCTAGTTCTGACTTATCGGAGTAAGCTAACTAAATGTAATGCTTTTCCTATAATCACCTATACTGTGGAACACTAGAGTTACTGAACATTTCTGTACAGTTTGGGTTACAACAGGAAATCCACAGAGAAATGGTATAGCTGTTGCATTCTCTGCTTGTAAGCAAAAGATTAACACTGTCGCTGCTCCGTTCCAGTGAGTGAGTGCCAGCTGTGGCGTCCGGCTGCAGAGGCAGGTTCACAGCAGCCTTGGGACCCAGTGGTACATCAGCACCATGTGTTGGCTTGGGGACCATGCTATGATAATAAATGCCCAAAATGTAGAACTTTAACCAAAGACGTGTCCGTTTTAATGCAAAGTGGGGATTGAAGGAACTTAGGGTTTCTCTTATTTCTAGAAGTCCGAGGAACATTATACCAAAGTGTTTGAGAACTTCATCCAAACCTACTGTAAGGCATTATGTGCAATTCAGTTGTCCTGGCATAATTCTACTGCATAGTTGTTGGGTCCGTTTTCTTGAGCTTATAATGTAACCTGGAAAATAAACCTCTTGAGAGAAAAGTCCGCACCCTTGACCGAGGACTTGCGCAAGCGCGGGGGTTCGGCAGAGGGGACGTGAAACTCCAAGAAAGCACTTGATGTTTTTATATGCTTGTAGCAAACTGATGTTCTCACTGTAGTTTTATAGAAAGTATTGATGCTTTTGTGTATTTCAAAACTTCCATATGTTCAATGGGAATTGTTTTCAATGTGTAATGATTTTGAGTTTCTGTAAGCATGTATACACTGTGCTAAAAATCACCTCTGTTTCACTTTGTGTATAATATTAATATGCAACTTTTGTTTTTAAGTTTTTTTCTTAAAATATTAGTGGCTTACATTTGAAAAAAGAAAAAAACCACCAGCATGGAAGTACAACCTCGTCTAAATTCACTGTGTCTTTTTCTGAATCCCACTGTAGCCTGTCCACTAAATTCGTGTTTTTACAGTCTCTCTGAAGTGCATTTTATTACGTGAGAGGTTGGGGCACGTGGTGAAGTAGCACAAGGAAGGGTTCGCTCATTCACCCATTCTCGTTTCGGTCTCCCGCGTACACAATCTCCCCCGTAAACCTGCGCATGTCCGCACTGGTGCGTTTATGTACATACACATGTGTCAGATACACATTTGTGGTGTTCAGATTTCTTGAGACAATAATATGCCATCTGTTTTGGAATCACCATGGGCCTCATCTCTGGCCACACCTGCAGGTGCTTCGCCCCCTCCACGACTGACCTACCTGGAGCTCAGCCTTTCTGCTGTGTAGCCACGGCTGGTCCTGAACTCACTGTGGAGCCCAGGCTAGCCTTAGACTCAAGGCAGTTCTCCTCCCTCGGCTTCCTGAGTGCTGGGATTACAGGTGTGCTGCACCACCACACCCGGCTTTATGTGGTTCTGGGGAATCGAACCCAGGGCCTTGCACTTAGAAGGCAAGGGTTTTAACCACTGTGCCGTTCCTCCAGCCCAGGAGACAAAAAACTTATCAGTACTTTCTTTTTGGCTAAACTGGGGGAAAAATGTAAGAATTACAATGTAATATATGCTTATTAGACAAAAACTGAGCCCAGATCATTCACCACAAACCAGCCTGTGCCCTTGGGATCCTTGAGAAGGTTTATACAAGGTTTTTCATGGCCCAAATGACAAAAGCAGATGCTTGAACTCCAGGCTTTATTTTGAGAAAGCCCCAAGTTTACGAACTTTATTATTTGCGGCTTTGACCTGGTTGCTGGGCTTTTCATCCCAAAGCCGTCTCCACTCCCGGGCGTAGACCCAGTCTGGGAAGTTCTGCCGAGACAGGCTCTGCCTCTTCCTGTCACAGCAAGCAGCAGACTGCACACTGCTTCTTCGTAGGGGTAAAGAGCCCAGGGGTCCTAAGATTCATGCAGATCACGCCCATCTCGGAGCGGGACACCCAAGGCAGATCCTCCCGGATCGTCACTTATTGTGTATCCCAACACAGGCTGTTCCTTAGATGGAATTTGATAAAAGCACGCGCAGAGGATCACAGGAGAAGGACGGCTTAAGCGTGGCAAGAACACCCAGAGGGGACCGTGCTGCTGGGGCGTGTACAGGGACAGCTTCCTAGAAGAGGCTCAAGTTTTCTTTTCTGTCTTTGCAACCACTGATCAGAAGCATAGTTTTGTTTTGGTTTTTTGCGTACTATATTCCCAGGAGGTGTGATTTTTGTTGGGAGAAGGCCGTGGGCAAGGAGGGGGGGAAGTTGCCATAGCAGGGTAGATGGCTTGGGCACCGGTTTCCGTGCTTGGGAGTCTTGGTTGAGTAGACTGCCAGTCATTCAACAGATGTTGGCAGAGACCGTGGGCCAGTTGCCGCCAAGGTAGGGATGGCGTAGGCAGGGCTTTGGCCTGGAGCTTGTGACGTGTCAGGTCATGACTGCGGTGAATGCAGACAGAATCCCAGGAACTGGATAAAATGGACCCAGTGGGGTGATAGGGGCCTCACTTCGCAGCAGCTCTGAGGTACGCTGGGCAGACACCAAGATAGAGAGTAGAGCTTTCTAGATGAGGACAATAAGCCAAGGTCCCAAAGCAGGAGCCAGCCTTGGCCGAGGAGGAGGATGCTGGCGAGTCTGGTAAGCGCCTTGGGAAACTGGTAGGTGACAGGAGCCCAAGATGAGCAGGGGCCCACAGGAGGGGAATCCATGTCTTCCCCGCCTGGTGGGACACCACGGGGTGGGGGGTATTCCGGCGAGGGAGGGACTTGGTCTGCTGGAGGTGGAGGACAGACACTGGTGCCAGACAAAGTGTTGGCTTGGACAGCCAGGTGAGAGGCCGGGCTTGGGGTGGCAGCGTGGGGACAAAGGTCCAGGACTTCATGTGGCAGCGGTAACAGGGTTGGGTGGTGAGTTCCACAGGAAGAAGAGAAAGGACAAGTGTTTTTGATGTGAGCAACGATGGTGATACTGCTGGCTGAGATTCCCAAGAAGACAACAGCAGATCCAGGAGCGGGTCCGACCAGCCTTGGGCATGCCGAGTTCTGGGGAGGCCAGGGGTGGGGCAGTAACTGGAGGAGGAAGTGTACGCAGGTAGGACATGGGGGTGGCTGCTGGGGAGCTTGTGTGAGATGAATGAAGCATTTCATGGGGACGAAGGCGGCACCAGCCTTGTTTGGTCCCCTCAAGGTTCTACACCTTTTGTTATAAATCATCTGCTTTCAGCAGAGGACTTGCGTTTCAGAACACTTGAAAATACCAAAGTCCCATCTACACCAAATGTGTAAGCGACCCACGTCATGTCTGGCCGTTGGCTGTTCGTGTCAGGCCATGGTGAATGGCGGTAGGCTGGGTACGGGCTGCAGATCGTGAAGAGCCAGTGGCCCCAGAACTCCATCCTGTCACTGACCGCACCACTGTCCACTGTCCCTGTCCCTTCCAACACCCAGTTCTGAACAGCTGGAATATAACCTTCGTTACAGTCCTTCCTGGTATGTTTCCAGTGCCTTTTTAACAGTTAAAAGACTAACTTTAGTAAAAGACCCTAGATACAGGAGGGGGGAATGAGAACTGGAGGCGCGGAGCCCTCTGAGTTTGTTTCTTCGCATCCCAGGTAGGCCTCTGCCCTGATAAGCGTGGCCGTGCTCACCTCAGGCCCCTGGTAGACCACTTGGTGGCTGCAGTGGGTGACACAAAGGCCTGCTCTTTGCAGAGGTTTTTGATGTAAACTGCGTGGGAAACGATTCTTGCCTTGTTGAATTTAAGACCTGGCACAGGCACGTAGGTGGATGAGAGCTTACGAAAGTAGACAAGGGAGAAAGTCGCTTAGAACTGGTTTCCCACATGATCAGGAGAAACCAAAGTGCCCCAGGCCGCGTGGGAGTGACCTGGGAAGGCCCTGGGATTTGCTTCCGGGGCAAGTGTGGCAGCTCGGGGTTGCTGCGAGCAAGAGAAGGGCCAGGATCCAGGCAGAAGACTGGAACAGATGAGTGTGGAGACTGACCCAAAGGACGGAAGACTGGGTTCTTAAGGAGGAACCGGAAGTTATGCCGCCAACCACCAGATCACTTCCAGCTCCACAAGGAGTTAAGTGGATCATGGTTTCTCAGTGTAAACAAAACATAAGAAAGCCACACAGAAGATCCTCTTTAACCTGAGTCAAGTACCTTGCCGGCTCTTAATGTGTCTCGAAAGGTACGTGCAGAAGACCGATATGAACCAAGTAAGGACAGTGGCATCCCTCCTAACCGTCATCAACCATCAACTAGAAAAATTAAGTCAAATCTAAAGCAACAGAAAATTGGATAAAAATATTGAGAAAGGTTAGCAAAGCAAGACTTGCAAGGAAGTTAGGGAGGTCAGCCCCGAGTGCTTATATGACCGACGTAGGTTCTTTTTTTTTTTCTCAATTTTAGTAAGTGAAAAGTTGCTTTGAAATTTGGTGGTATTACATTTAAAAACCTTAGCAGCATTGCCTACTCTTTGTTTTTCTCGGTAGCCGCCATATATCCCTTGCTAACTGGGCTGTAGAGAAACCAGAAACCCAGAAGTTCTTAACAGTTTAAGAGGATCATTGCACTGAATGGCTCAATCTTCTCCCATGTGTCTTAAAACATGTGTAATTATGCACGTAATCCTACCGGCTTATTTGCTTCTGTTTTTAAAAGGATAAATTACATACGTTGTGCTCTTCTTAAAGCCTTGAGGTCATTTTAAAAGTTGAACTGGAATACTTTCAAGTTTTTTCACCTAAATTTATAAATATATTTAGGTGCTCTTGGATATGGTTGAGACAATTCAATTTTAATAGCTTTTTAAAAACAAACAGTATAGTAATTCCAAAACTCTGAGTGATACCCAGTTATAAATTATATCTTTAAAATATTAACTTAGCCATCTCATAAAGAGAGTAGAACTAAAGGCCAATGTGGGCTCTGGAACTTGGCTGTGCTAATTCCTCAATCCTTTGAAGAGACGTTGAGAGACATTAGAGTTTATTGGGTGTCAAGAAGATAAAAGCAGAGACCAACGTTTGTTCTGTAATGAATAATTTGGCAGAGGCCAGGTAAGGTACCTACATTAAACCTGGAGGGATGCTGTCAGGATAGTTTCCTGGGCCAGCAAATTACTGGATACAACCCAGGGCAGCAGGCAGGTGGCTGGCTGTACCACGTGCAAAATTCACCTGAGCGGGCTGCAGCTGATCTTATATTTGACTTTTGTTTTTGTTTTTTGAGACAGGCTCTCACTCTGTAGTCCAGGCTGGTCCTCACTTTGTATCCCAGGCTAGCCTCGAACTCCTGGCAATCTTTCCGCCGCAGCCTCAGCGTGCTGGATTACAGGCACACACCACCATGCCCAGTTTAAGTAGTGCTGTAGAATCGAACCCAGGGCCTTGTGCTTGCTAGATAAGCCCCCAGCCCCTCCACTTGCCTTTGATACCTGGCTTAGGTGGGTGAAGTAACTGGTGTGGGGCCAGAGAATGTCCCAGGTGGATTGCAGACACAGGCTTGGCCCTTACTTTTTGGGGAACCTAATTTGTAACTTCAAGATGAGGCCATCAGAAATGTTGCATGTCACTTTCTCCCCTGTGACTAATTTGACTATCTTGGTTTTGACCCCGCCTGCTCAGCTCATGGGCCTGTACCGTGGGGTAGACTGGGACACTGCCGAGGCCAGTTCCTCCCTAGTAGCCCAGCTCTAGGCTGTGTCCAGAATTAAAGTACTTCGGCTCCTGAGGAAGGGGTTAAGTGGAGACTTTAAATTTTTTATTTAATTTAGGTGTGGCTTTTCTATATAAAACAACACAAAAGTCATCAAGAGGAACAAGAGTCCCCTTGTGGCCCAGGGGGTGGGGCCTCCTCCCAACCCTCTAAAAGAGCTCTTGTTTGATCATATTTTGCGTGCTTCTGATTTGGTTTGCTTATTTTAACAATTTCCCTTCTGCCCAAAGCATCCCCAACAACAGGAGAGGTCTGGAGAGTGATTCCCAGGCAAAGCATTCATAAACCACAGTGCCACACATGCACACGCACACACACACATGCACACACCTAGTCAGCAAGTGCTAGAACTGGGTCGGAGTCCCAAGGAAGCCCCTGTTTGCAGGCAGCGCCCCCGCTGCATTCCCCAGCCCCAGGAACTCAATTTCAGGAAGGAGAGGGAGGGGACAGATAACAGGACACCTGCTCAGGGCTTGCCCTGATACGCCTGACCCCTAGAAGCCAAAGGGGACGGCCGTTTTCTGGGGAGCAGGTGTGTTCCAGGCTCAGAGGTATTGTGATCCCGGGGTGCTGGGGCTGGTACTAGCTTCACCCGGTGTATGACGTTCCCCGTCCCCAAGGGGAGGCTAGCGGAGCTCCCACAGGAGTTCCTTGCATTCGGACATTGTAAGTTCGTCCGGCACAAGCACATTTCCCACTAGACTGAAAGTCTCACGGTTACACCACAGGAGCCAGATCCTGAGAGCACCGGAGGAAAACTGCCCGCTGGCACTGAAGGAGTGTTGTCAGGCTCCGAGGGACAGTGCAGGCTGGGGGAGCACCCTGCCCCCTCTCCTCCTGGGCCTCGTCCCCGAGTCCCAACTGGAATGAGTCCACTGCCCCTGCATCTCTGTGTGCGACGCACGGTGAGCAGGATGCCCACGGGGTCAGATTGGGCCCCAGTGTTGCTCCCTACCAGACCCACGCAGTGTGTTTTTTACTCCTCATAGAAAACCGACGTGGCAAGCGCTGTCCTTATGCCAGTTTACAGAGATGTAAACAGAAGAAGTTAGCCAGCTAGCCAGGTGGCCCAAAGCTATAAGTGGGTAAGGCTAAAATTTAAGCTTGAGAACATCTATGTCTGATACAGCTTGGGAGAGACCCTACCAGATCAACCCTCCTGCAGACTGTAGCCTCAGAACGGAATAGAAGTAAGCCATCTGAAGTACAGCTAGCTAGCTACCTGGGGGCCGTAGAGAGCGGAGGTGGGAGGCATCCTGGGTAGAGTCCACGAAGCCCAAGCCCACGGTGTGTGTCCATGGGCCCACCTGCAGTGTGGCATCCGGAGCAGTGGGAGTGTGGACGAAGAAGTGCCACTTCCCTGGGGACCCAGGAGGCCGAGTACAGGGAAACCCAGCTACTGGGAGGAAGGGTCCCAGAAGGGAAAGAGCTGGAAATTCTGTCTTCCCGTGTCTCTCTGGACCCCTAGGTCACACATTTGGGGATGACACTCAAGGCAGCACAGCCAAGGACAGGAGATCAGAAGCAGGATTGGAGGTGCTGACCAAAGACGGTCAGAGATAACTGACTACTGAAGGGAAGGAAGGAGGAAAAAAAATGAACAGATGAGAAAGGAAAGACTTTACAAAAAAGTGGAGAGTGAAATAAATTACACTCTTTAGGGGGAAACAACCAGAACCCAAATCCTCCCGACACACCATCCAGCCGCAAAGTGCCTCGCATGCGTGCAGCCAAGAAGATGTGACGCATTTTCACAAGGAAAGACTCGTGAGCACGCAGCCGAAGGGAACTGGATGTGGGGTCGGCAGACAAAACCGTTAAGTGCCGATTCTCGGTACCGTCCTCAAATAAGAGGAAATGTGCTCACAGCGAGTCGCGACAGAACGTCACAGCTGATCCACAGAGACGCAGGGCTGGGGTCACAGCTCGGTGGCTGGAGTGCTTGCCTCGCAAGTGCAAGGCCATGAGCTCAATTTCTGAGCACCACATAAGCCAGATGTGGTGGTGCATCCCTGTAATCCTAGCACTAGGGAGGCTGAGGCAGGAGGACCGCCATTTGCTTAAGGCTAACCTGGGTTCCATAGTGAGTTCAGGACCAGCCTTGACTACAAAATGAGACCCAGTCTCATAGAAAGGAAAGAGAGAAAGAAAGAAAGGAGAGAAAGAAAGAAAGAGAGAGAGAGAGAGAGAGAGAGAGAGAGAGAGAAAGGACAAAACAAATGAGATATTATAAAACAAAAATACAATCTCTAAAATTAAAAAAATAAATACTACCTACCAGATAAATTTACCAGCAGAATGGAGATGATAGTTGAAAAAAATTAAAGAACCCTGACGATAGATCCATAGGAATTATCCAATATAAAAACCAAAGATTTTTAAATTGCAAAACCCCACAGAGCCTTGGAAATGTATTAGATAATACCACACAATTGAAAATCCTGTCATTCCTCAAAAGAAAAGCCAGGGGCCAATATATGTATGAAGAATGCTTAACGACTGTAGCCATCGAGACGGATGAGATTCCATCTCGCTCCGCTTGGAACGAGCTGTTGTGAACATCAACACACTGGCCAGAAATCTCAGGAAATACCAAGCGCTCATGAGGGTGTGGAGCAAAAGAAGGACACACGTTTCACAAGAGCGTAAATTAGGACAGTCACCCTAAACACAGGACGGCGATGCCTCAAAAACTGAAAGTGCAGAGAGACCCGCCGTCTGATCCAGCTGCAGCACTCTCGGGTGTGTACCCAAAGGGAACGGAGTCAGCACGGGAAAGACGTGCACACCCGTGTGCGTCATGCAGACAGCTGGCTATGTAGCACGCCGAGGCGCTGCCCCAACATGGACGAGGAGGCCATCCCGCCCGCAGGAGCAGTGCTGAGGGAGTGACGGTCATCGTGGTCATCATGGCGGAACGAGCCAGACACAGACGGTGTCTTTCCTATGTGGAAACACCAAAAACCTCTGAAAGTAGAAAACTACTGGGAAGAGGATGGGGAGAGGAGGAAGGCGCAAAAGAAGAGAGAAAGGGAGGAGGGGGCAGACCCAAGCACAGTGTAGGCACGGGTGGGAAGGCCACGGCGAAACCACTCACTCGTATACCTAAGATGGTTAATTATAAGTTTAAAATACGCAGAAAAAGTAACAGGTAATACGTACGTGTCACTGAAATCCCAGGAGAGGAGAGATAGCAGTCAAGAACGACTGGAAATTTGCCAAGTTTGGTCGTTTGCTAAGTCAACAAATCTCTACCTTTATGAAATCTATGAGTGTTGAAAGAACACCACACGGCACATGACAGCCACGCTGTGAAAAGCCCCAAATGAGGGGCACACCTCGCAGAAGGGCCAACGCTGCAGGCCGCTTATGGGGAGCGGCCGCTGCCCTCAGCTCTTCCGGCCTCTCATGGGAAACTATTAATACTGGCACACGGTCGAATCGTATCTGTGAAGCGCCAAAAAGAAAACACAAACCAGCACATTCTATACCTGAAAAAAAAGCCTTCAAGAATGCAAAATTCAGACATTTTCAAATAAAACTAAAAAGTTTTGTCACCAGCAAATAAAGATAAATTTCTCTTTATTTGTTTCAAACATTTTGTCAAATAAAGACCTTCGTCAGATGCCCAATGACATTGTTCTAGTGGCTTGGGAAATGATAGCTAAATTTAAGTCAAGGGTCTGGAGGCGCAGCTCTGATTAGGGCGCTGTTCTGAGGCCCTGCATTCAATCCCTGCCAGGACCACATAATAGCTGGTCATGGTGGCATACGCCTGCAATCCCAGCACTGGACCCAGGCAGGGCGGCACCCTGGGACAGGACCTGGGGGGGGGGGGGGGTACATGCTACTTCCTCCCTTCCTCCTGCACTTGGCTTCCTGTTCACAATGCTGTGAGGCTCACACAGGAGGATTGCTGTGAGTTCAAGGCCAGCCTGGGCTACATACTGAGTTCAGGACCAGGCTGGGCTATGGAGCGAGACCCTGTTTAAAAAGAAAAGAATTTGACTCAAATCATCAGAAGGAAATGAGGGACACTGTGAATGGTAAGTATCCCAGGAAGTTTGTTAGGGGGTGTTTTTATAACTTGACTAAGATTAAAATAAGACTGTCTTACGGGGTCTTTAATGTATGTAGATATAAGCACACAGGTCCACAGCACACAGGGCTAGAGGACGTGGACCTGTACCGCCACCCGAGGGCTTTCTGTGTTGTGGTAGGTCATCCTGTGCGTCCCTCCGCTGGGCTACAAGTTGCCCAAGTGGATGGAAAGTGGTTTCTGAGGGAGTCTGTGAGGGGTTTCCTGGGGGAGATGAGTATTTACCAGTAGACTGAGCTAAGAGCTGGCCCCACATCGCAGGCGGCCTCCGCTCTGTGGGGGTCCTGGCTGGAGCACTCACAGAGAAGGGGCAAATTTGCTCTCTGTACGCGTTGGGACGCCTGCCCGCTTGTGTCCTCAGATGTCAGAGCACCTGGTCTTAGGCTTTCCAACTTGGGCAGAGACTCAGACCCCTGGCCCCCTAGTTCTGGGCCACAGACCCCTTGCTGAACTCAGACTGTCTCAGAATTACGTCTTGTCACTGACAGAACACCTGGCATGCACACCTGAGGGGAGGAAACGTTTGTTTCAGCTCACAGCTTCAGAAGGTCACAGCTCCTGCATGGGCAGCTGGTGACAGTGAGGGCACGTAGCAGAAGTGGAGGTGAAGGCAGCTCCCCCAGCACGGCGAACGGGAAGCCAAGTCCCGGAGGGAGGAGCACGCACCCCTCCGCGGCCTGTCCCAGTGTTCCGTCCTTGCTGGGTCCAGCCTCAGTATTCCATCCCTTCTGGGGTTAAGCTCCTTCTGGGTCACATGCAGACTAATGTGCCACACAACTGTCACCTCCAGCAGGCCCCTAATCCACCGCACACCTGTCTTCCATCTCACACCGGAATCTACTACATGCCCATAATCCACCCCTCCGGACAAGGTTCCCATCTCCCAACCGCACAGGGTTCCACAGATAATCTGTAACATCCAAATATGGGAGACTTTTGGATGACATTCCAGATCCAAACCATAGCATTCCCGCCCTGTCCCCCAAAAGACGCGTGACCGCTCCTTGTGCCAAAAGCATCTAGCCCTTCTCTGAGAGTTGCCAGAGTTTTAGTTAACAGTTCAGGTCTACAGGCTCCTCTGAGACACATGGCGGACTCTCAACTGGGAGCTCCTATGAAAATCAAAGGAATACTTCCAACAGACAATGTCACAGAGGAACCACTCTTACTCCAAAAGGAAGAAATAGGGGACGGAACGCAGTCAAACCAAAACGAGTTCTAAGCCCAGCAGGGCAAGGCCTGAATCCCGCAGCTCCACGTCCAGCGCCTGGGGTAAGCTGGTGGTGGCGGTGTGAGGTGCGCCCCTACGGGCTTGGGTGGCCTTGCCCCTACGGCCTTGCCTCCTGCTGGGATCTTCCTCTTCTCTCCTTTGGGCTGCCCTTGCCCACAGCCTGCAGCCCACCTCAAGGGACAGTCCAGGCTCCTAGACTCTTCAAATTCTGACATTCCTCCTGCCTCCACCTCCCAAGTGCTGGGAGTACAGGCATGGCCCACCACGCCCAGCTTCTGTGGTGTTGGGGAATCGAACTCAGGTACTTAGCATTTGCTAGACAAGTGCTTAACCACTGAGCTATTCTTCCAACCCCAGGAAACCATTTTAGTAATCACATTCATTATAGTTTCAAAACTAAAACTGAAGTGCCAAGGAATCGAGGTACAGAATCTGTTGCCTGTGAGCCTGCGGAGCCTAAGCGGGACCCACTACGGTGGTCCTACTTTCAAAGCACCGCCGTGCCCCGGGGAACCTGGTGACCACCTTGGGGTGTCCCCACAGCCCTTGCTACGCTGGCTGGTGTTGCTGTGTGGAGTAGGCAAGACTGTATGTAACCTCTGCTGCAAGAAAGACCCAGTGTGTGCTTTGCTCCTGTTGAGCACAGTTATCCCTCGGAAGGCACACGGTGCCACCCCGGGCACCAAGGTCCCTCGTCCCGAATGGCACCGGAGTGACACGAACCTGCACACACCCTCCTGGGTTATTTATGACACCTGACGCAACGTCAGTGCTACGCAAAGAGTTAGTACACTGTCTAGAAAAATAATGACGGGAAGAAGCCGCTCACACACACTCAGCAATGTGTTTTCCAAGTATCTCCCGTCTGGGGTGGATCCGGGGATGCAGGACTTCTGGGGAATGAGGGCGGGCTGTCGTCTCACATCAAACTAACTTACACAAAATGAGGATTAAGAAAAAAAAAAAAAAAGCAGGCCCAGTGGCACAGACATCCCAGCACGGTAGGAGGCTGAGGAAGAAAAGTCACAAGTTCAAGCCCAGTCTGGGCAACTCAGTGACTTAGCAAGACCCTGTCTCAAAATCAAAATCAAGAAAAATGGGCTGGGCATGGAGCAGGTAGTTCAATGTGAAGACCCAGAAACACGAACACGAACACACACACACACCACCACCACCACCCCCACCAGCCCCGACCCCTCTCATCACTGACTCGGAAGAAAGCAGACTTTGCTTAGGGCACGCAGAGCCTGTGTGTGGCCTCCCCAAGAGCCCGCCCCATCCCCTACTCAGCCCAGATTCCTCACTGCTCCCACCCACACACCCGCTACATCTCCACCTCTCGTGGGCCCCGGCAGCCTGAAGGTGGCTCCATGGGCCACTGCCCGGCTCTGCCACTGGCCAGCTGTGCATCCTCAAACATTTCTCCTCCTCACGAGGTTCAAGCATTTCTTGGCTATATCTGGAACACTTTGTGTCTGTGCAAGGACTATCTGACGTGCATACAGAAAAATGTAACACGTCTACTGGCTGAGTTTTCTCCATACTTTTCTAGAGGCTGGGATAGCTTGTTTCCTCCAGAATGTTAAAAGACACGGGGCCAGCGTGCCCCCACCATGATCAAGGACAGGAAGACACAGGCGCACAGAGTGTTGGCAACAACCGTGCTCGGGGAGGCAGAGCTAGGACCACGGAGCTGACATCTGAGGGCACAGAAGGAAGTGGTCCGTCTGGCTGACCCAGGGGCCACGTTACCAGGTGGGGAATCCTAGGACAGCACAGGGTTTTCGCTGAATTGAAAGATGGAGTTTAGGGAAGAAGATGTGGGTGGACTGTGTGTGACAGGGCCCTGGAGAGGAGGGAACAGGCTGGGAAAGCTGTCATCTCCTACAACGGTGTCCCTCTGAACGTCCCTCTTTTTCATGTGGTCCGGGTGATGGAATCAAAGACCTTTGCACTAGGCTACATCCCCAACCTCTTTCTGTTTTGTTTGGGTTTTTTTCTATTTTGGTTTTAATTTTGAGACACAGAGTCCCACTAAGTCACTAAGGTGCCCAGGCTGGCCTCAAACTTGGGGTCCTCCTTCTTCAGCCTTCCAGTGTATATTTTTATCACCGTATTGTGAAATTTTTATTAGAAAGCAGACTCTGATACATGGATTTGAACATTAGCTGAACATGAATAGGTAAAAACTCCACAAGTCTAAGTAAAGAATTACTCAGGAGAAGCAAGCTGAATAATTAATTACAGCACTGAAGAATATTAATTACTTTCCCATTACTGGGACAAAATCCCCAACACCTGCTACTTAAAGGTTTATTTCGCTTCATGGTTTCAGTGGGTTTGTCCATAGTTGGCTGGTTCCAAGACAAAAACAGCGGGGTGAAAAGTCTCACCAAACGAAAGGTGCTTATGTTGGGGTGGTGAGGAGCAGGGACAAGAACACGCCCCTAGTGACCCATGTCTTCCAACCAAGTCTTGTTTTCTAACAGTACAGTCAACCACAAGTCCATCATGGAGTCAATCTGCTGTTGAGCACAGCACCCCCACAATCTAATCACCTTCCAAAAGCTCCACCTCTGAGCGCGGGAGACTTTGGTGGGACATTTGGGATGTCAGCCCTAACAAGCAGACATTGGAGCTCTCTGCACTTCCACAGGTCTATAAGATATTCAGCCCATCCCAGCAGACAGAACAGAAAGCCCACGAGGTCCTCTTGAGTCATTCGTTTGAGACCACAGAAGGGTCACACCTTAGCAGGGTCCGCAAAGCTTCAGATCAATCCTCCAAAGGGTCAAGATAATCTCTAGGTAAGTTAAGTGCCTGCTGGAGCTAAGATCAAGAATCTTGGAAGGAACATAACCCAATCCAGCACAGAACAAATCAAAACGCACCGTGTCTGGCACCCAATGTGATATGACTAGACAGCACCCAATGTGATATAAAACGTGACCCATGCAGCAGAGAAAAGCTGGAAGGTTAAATAAAGTAAACCAACAAGCAACCGCGATGGTCAAAGGAACACAGGGAACTTTATGATATAAGTAAACTCAATCGGTTAAAGATTAATGTGAGCATAGCAAGAGGAAAATGGAAGATTAAAAAGAACAGGGATGTCAGGACCTAAAGATGACGTGGGAATTGGGCTGGATGAGAGCAACAGTGGACATACCACTACAAGGGGCAAAAAAAGAGTGAATTGGAAGACTTAGCAATAGAAATTATCCAAATTTCAGGAAAGGAAGGAAACTGAGGGGAAGTCAGCATTGTCTCAATGACAGGGGGACAATATCAAACCATCAAGTGCCCACGACATCGGAGTTCCAGAGAGATCAGAGAAAGGAGGGAACAGAGAAAGTGGCAAAAGAAATGATGACCAAGGCCCTGCCCCTCCCCCACCCGCTGTAATGAGAAACTTATGGTCCGGATGTCTTACACAGAGATGTGATATGATCTAATATCCAGGAAACGGTGACGAGAACAGACTCCAAGCATCCAGAGATGAGAGGCACGTTTTGTACAGAAGGACAAACGTGAATGAGGCATCCGTTCCTCCCCTGAGACAGTACCACCAGAAGACAACGGAAGGGCAAGACACACTGCCAACCAAGTCTTAAATCTAGCGAAGACATAGTTTTAAAATGGATGCAAAATGATGGCTTTTTCAGACGAAAGATGAGCGTAACTGTTGCCAGGAGGCCTGCCTTTGAAAATGTGAATTATTCAGGTAACAGGAAAGTGATGCCAGGTGGCAACTTGGATCCACAAAAAGAGCTGGAGAGATGAGGGTCCGGTCAGTATGTGGGAAAAAGTAAGACCTTTCCCCTCCCCCTAGAGTTATCTTAAGAGAAATGATGTGATGTACAGCAAAAGGATGTATCACGGTATTAATAACGTTTGCAGCAGCAAAACCTACGGCGATAAGTCACACATGAAGGTGCCTGTCTGTAAGGTCAACTCCTCAGGAGGCTGAGACAGGAAGATCCCAAGTTCAAGGCCAGCCTGGCAATTTCGTAAGACTTTGTCTCAAAAACAGGACAAAACCTGGGGCTGGAAGAATAACTCAGAGGTTAAAGTGCTTGCCTAGCAAGCACTAAATACCAGAGTTTGATTCCTCAGCTCTACCTGAGCCAGACATGGTGATACACACTTGTAATCCTAGCACTTGGGAGGCTGAGGCTGTGATTTCAAGGCCAGCCTGGGCTCCATAGTGAGCTCAGAATCAACCTGGGCTGCAGAGCGAGACCCTGTCTCAAAAAATATATAATAGGACAAAACAAAACAAGGCCTGGGGTTGTAACTCAGTGGCAAAGTCCTTGCCAAATGTTAGTGGAGGGCCTGGATTCTGTCCCCAGAACTGGGGGGGAAAGGAAAAGAAAAGAATAAAACAACACTAGCATAAAGCGTGTGGGGAGAGGTGAAGGTGCGCTGCTGGAAGTCGTCTGCCATCACGCGGGAGCTGGTTTTGGACGGAGACTGATACTCGGACTATACGGATTTTAAGCCCCAGAGCAACTACAAAAATGAAAATAAAACGAAGTGATAGAGAGAGCAGCCAGCAGTGAAGACACGCGAGGACAGGAAGAAATGCACAGCTAGTGCAGAAGACGACAGAAAACGAACTCAAGGGAGCAGGAAACACGGGGGATGAATAGAACACAAGAAGCCAGGTGGTCGCCGAGGCCTGGCCTACCAGTGGCCGTGCTGCACGCGAGAAGCCCGAGCCTCTAGCTTGCAGCATGGAGGGCCTGGCTGGATAGAAAAGCAGGACCCAACAGCAAACTCCTACAAGAACCACAGCGGACTATAAAGAAGGCACAGTGAGGTGAAAGGGGCAGGCGCGGGGCACAGTCACCCAGCGCTCTGGGAGGCCGGGGCAGGGTGACTGCAAGTTCGGGGCCAGCCTGGTCAGTTCAGCAACTGAATGTCCCCCCTGAGACACAAGGCAAACTCCTACAACACACAATGGCACAGGGTAGCAATTCTCATTCCAAAAAGGAGGAACAGGAAGAGAGAAATCAACCAGACTAACACAAGTTCTAAACCCAGCAGGGCAAGGGTTTGATCCTGTAGCTCCTGGGGTTACCGTGTGGGGTGTGACCTCCAAAGGGCTTGGGCGGCCCCGCCCTTGCAGCACTGCTGTGGGCTGCTACCTCCATCTTCTCTTTTGAGCAGGATCTGCTCACGGCCTGCAGTTGTTCTCAGCTGACAACCTATGCTCCTGGCGTCTCCAAATGTTCAGGGTCTCCACTGCGCCTCAGGCTTCACCTTCACAACTTCACACCCTGCCCTCCCAGGGCCCGCTGCCCACCTCCGAGGCCTCCCTCTGACATCTGGGTGGAAACCTCCGTGAATCCACAGCACTGGCACTCTGCAGGCCTGTAAAGCCCAGGTGTGGGCGTTGCCAACGTCTGACACTTGTTTGAGCAGCAGCCTGGCCCCCTTGGACAGTGGCTGCCAAGGCCTCTGCACCCTTAGATGGTTGAACTCCGGGTGGCATTCTCTTTGGCACTACAGAATGCCCTCGGGCACACTTCTCAAAGCAAAGTCCTTTACCTTTCCACCTTTAATTGGTAAAGGGTGAGGTCTTGCTGAGACACCCTCAAGGCCTCTCTTTTTTTATACTCCTGATGGCAAGCCCTCGGTTTCTTTTGAACATTAGCCATTTTAACTTCCCAGTGTTCTGTGGCCCACCACTGCAGGCCATTTGAGTCTGACACTGCAAACCTTTTGTATCATTTTTCCCTGCCATCCTCCCCTTCCTTTCAGCATCGAGCTGGCTAAAAGCCACTAATGGTATTCAGCACTGGGCTGCCTTGAGATTTCCTCCACCAGATTAAGTAGTCCACTTCCCTTCATCTCAGTTTCAGGCAAAGTTTCTGGACAAGGGTAAAATGCCAACACCTTTCTGCTACTGCATACCATGCATGGTTTTTAGACCACTTGCCAATACAATTCTCCTTCCCATCTGAAACTTCTTGAGCCTGGCCTGTCCGATCCACACTTCTGTTAGCATTCTGGTCTTCTGAGCTCTGACCACAACCTCCCATCAAGCTCAGCTCTGAGCCCTCAAAAGGCTTCTCCAGCTGACATGCACACAGCTTTTCAAACTCCCCCCACAAACTTCCAAAGGCTTCCGAACCTCAGGGTCGGGTAGTATCACAGCAACAGCCCCACGTCTCTGGTACCAATTTCTGCCTTAGTTATTTTTTTGTTGCTCTGTCTCAGTACCCAACAAATTAAGGAAGGAAAGGTTTATTTTAGCTCAGAGCTTCAGAAGGCCACAGTCCATTTTTTGGCAGCTGGTAACAGTGGAAGCACACGGCGGAGACAGAGGTGGAGGCAGCTCCTCACAGCATTGCCAACAGGAAGCCATGTCCGTGAAGGAAGAAGGAAAGTGGCATACACCCCCTCCAGGTCCTGTCCCAGTGTTCCACCCCTTCCAGGTCCTGTCCCAGTGTTCCACCCCCTCCAGGTCCTGTCCCAGTGTTCCACCCCTTCCAGGTCCTGTCCCAGTGTTCCACCCCTCCAGGTCCTGTCCCAGTGTTCCACCCCTTCCAGGTCCTGTCCCAGTGTTCCACCCCTTCCAGGTCCTATCCCAGTGTTCCACCCCTTCCAGGTTTAAGCCCTTAATTCCACCACTTGCCTATAATCTATAGTCTACCAATATCTGTCTTCCACCACCCACCCATAACCCACCCCTGCAGGGCAGGCCCCCAACTCCCAACAGCACGTGGTCCCACAGACAATCCATGACACCCACATGCGTAGACTTTTGGGGGACATTCCAGATCCAAACCACAATACCAAGCCTGCTTGGAAATTCAAAAATTCCTCCCTCTGCAAGCAGTAGAACAAATAGTCAGAAAATAAGGAAGCCATAGGCGACTTCTTGCCACGGATGAACTCTAAGAGTCAGAAGTGATACTTATCCCACACTCACCCTGGGCACCAGAGGGTCACACACTTCCTCAAGGGTACAAGGAGCATTTACCAAAGCAGAGCATGCTCTGGAACAGAGAATACATCTCAAAAAAATTCAAATAAACCAGAGTACCAATCTGAATGACCATACTAATCTGAAATTATATTGTAAGCCCGCAGTAGAAACACATACAGTAAACATGCAAATGCTTAGCAATTTTGAAACTTAGTGGAATAAACTTGTCTCCCACTTCATGGGCAAAGAGTATCTACCGCCTCTAGTTGATGTTATTCGTCATTTGTTCATAAGATAAATAAGTAGACAATAATAAAGAGTTTATTTTAGAACCTACTAAAACTAATAAGTGAATTTAACAACGTTGTATGATACATGCTTGGTATCTAAAAAATGAGTTATGTTTCTGTATCTTAGCAATAAGAAACTGGAATTAAAATTTTAAATTCATACTATTTACAGAAGCATAACATGAAATAATATGGAATAAATTTAACTAAATCCATGTAAGAACCGTATGTTGCAAACTTACAGTAGCAGTAAAAGAAAAAAGAGAAAATCTGAATAAGAGATGTAAGTCATGTTTGTGTATGAAAATACTGTGATCATTAACATATACGCATCATCTTGGCTGGGCTATGGCACCCAGCTATTCGGCCAAGTGTTGTTCTGGATGTTTCTGCTCTATTTTTTTCTGTTTTCTTTTGTGGTACTGGAGTTTAAGCCCAGGGCCTTCCCACTGAACTCCATCTCCAGCCTATTCTGAGGTTTTGATTTTGAGACAAGGTCTTATTAAGTAGCTAAGTTGTCCAGGCTGGGTTTGAACTTTCGATCCTCTTGCCTCGGCCTCCAAGAGTGCTGGGATGACAGGCCTGAGCTACAGAGCCCAGCTTGCTTCGACTTTTCGGATGGGATTACCACCAGTTAAATCTGTGGCCTCTGAGTCGAACAGCTCAGCCACCATAACACAGACAGAACCTGTACAGTCCCCTGGAGGCCTCACCAGGGCCGTCCTGCCCGAGCACGAGGGAACCGTGGCAGCGCGGGGCCTCTGCACTTGAGCTACAGTGCTGGCTCTTCTCCTTTTCTTGGGGTCTCTGCTGCCCCAATTTTGCCCCTGTAAGTGGATAAGTCCTTAAACTGTCTGTCCAAATGTCGGTGTTCCTCCAGATTCACGTGATGAGATTTTATCCACAATGTGGCCAGATCAAGAAGTTAAGATTACTTAGCCTCTAGGAAGAGATCTCATTCCGGAATGACATTAATACCTGGCATTTTTTTTTTCAAGTAGGGATGAACACAATTATTTCAGAAATGTGTACCAGAATACCAACAAGATAAAAGGCCTTCTGGGGAAGGGCATGTGGGTGCTGCATAAGTCACCTGACAATGAAACTCAGGCCTTTGCACTGAGCTACATCCCTGGCCTCTTGATTTTTGTTTTTAAGAGACAGGGTCTTGTTCAGTCATGTAGGAGCCCAGGCTGGTGTGGAACTTGTGATCCTCCTGCCTCAGCCTCCCGCAATGCTGACAGGCCTGCACCACTGAGCCTGGCTCCAGGTGACTCCCAGAGCGTCCACCTGCAAAGAACAGGCTGCGTGTGGACACGGTGGCTAGGCCTGACTCTCTCAGGGACGAGAATACCTTGAGAGCACCTTGTCACCAAGCACCCGATGTTCTGCCAGGCGTGCCCACTGGCGGCAGCTCAGACAGAGCCTGTGGCACATGGGTCTCCTGTCCCTAGCCAACGAGCACCTGGGACAAACAGGTAGATCTGTGCAGGTAAAATGGTGGCCGGCAGGACAGTGGGCCGCCCAGTCCCCCTGGCCTGCCCCCCAGCCCCGCGCGCTGCCTGCCTGTGTGACTCTGGGCACCTCCGCGGAGCCTGGATCCTCCCTGGTCAGGTTCACAAAGGGAGATTAGAGACCATAACCCCTGGCTCTTGCCGGCTGCCACCAGGGGCTGGTGAGCGTGGCCAGCTCAGGGGCCCCGAGCTGTCCGCAGGCTCCTGAAGTGGGTACCTTATTCAGGCAGCACCTTGGCCACGGTTGTGCCAGTCATGAACTCATTTCCCCAGAGAAGCGGGTAGCTGACGGGCACACACACCTGACAACAGTTCAGTTTCCTCAGCCTCGTCCGCGTATCTGGCTGGACCTACTGCTCTAAAAATGGAGCCGTCCTGCTGTCGTGTTCCTCTCTCAGGACGGGGGGGGGAAGCCTCCGGGGCAAGCTGCCGCCTCTACCAGGCCCTAAGACACCAAGCAGCACCGTGTGCGGGTTAGCTCGGCCGAGGGAGACCCGGACGTGGGTGTGTACCACTGTGGAGCTCCAACCCGCTCCAGCCGGGGGCCGCCTCCACAGCAGAGCAGGGGTGCTCTGGCTGGAGAACCCGGAAAATACAGAGCGTCTCCGAACACCTCAGGAAGGTTTACTTCCAGAGGCAGGAGGGCCAGCACGTTTCAGGACGCTTGGCCACCACCAGATTTCCTGGGGGTGTCGCCTGCAGCTGTGGGCCGCTCGCCCAGCTGGGCATCCCCGCTCCACCCCCACAGCGGCTGTGACGCTGGGGTGCCTAAGTCAGACGGGCGGGGCTGTTTGCCCACGTGCTTGGATCCTGCATGTTCTCAGCACCTAGAACAGTGACGGACGTGTCAGGGATGCACCACAGGTGGCTTCAAACACAGCAAGGTCAGAGTCCCAAGCCTCAGCCGAGCCACGGCTTGTCTACGGTGCCATCAGGCAAGTAGCCTTGTGTCTGAGCTCCACGTGCCTCAGTCCCAGAATAGGGACCGGCACCTCGTGGGATGAGTGAGACGCTGTCTCCGGCCCTAATGCCCTGAGTGCACTTGACCTCACCTGATGGCGAGATGTGAAGCCGCGTCCACAGCAGGCGCTCAGCCAGCAGCGCCGCCAGGGCATCCGCCATTGGCACGTGGGTTGCTTCTGTGGGGTCTGTAAGCATTTCTCCCACACTTTTTCTTTTGTTTTCGGTACTGGGGCTTGTTTCACTTTCTCGTTCCATGACTCAATACCCGACATCCCAACTGAGGGAGGAAAGATTCATTGTAACTTACAGTTTCAGAAGGTCTCAGTCCATTCACAGGTGGGCGGCTGGAAACGATGGACCCTCAGGGCTGGGCTGGAGCGGGGACAGGCCCAGAGCTCCGGCACAGAGATCCTCACAACATGGCGGGCGGTGCAGAGAGAGACTGGGAGGAAGGGCGGAACTAGCGCGCGCGCAGCTCAGGTCAAGCCCTAAGCACCCGCCCCTTCCAGCCAGGCCCCACCTCCCAACCCCACACAGTATCCACAGCAACATGAGGCTTTTGGGGGACCCTCCAGATCCAACCCACCGCAAGACCGAGCCCAGGGCCTTCCCTAAGCTACATCCCCAGCCCCAGCCAAGGGTTTTGGTTTTGATTTCAAGACAGGATTCTCTAAGTCACTAAACTGCCCAGGCTTGAATTTGTGAACCTCCTGTCTCAGCCTCCCAGAATGCTGGGGTTGCAGGCCCAGGTCCCAGGAGGCCCGGCTTCTCCTGTGCTTTTGCCATCTTTCCCTCTCCCCTCTGCTCTGACAGGACGAAGCCCGCAGCCGATCACCGAGGGTCAGACTGAGGAGAACCAGCCAGTGGTGTGGCAGCGGGCGTTTACCCAGGTGAGCGCCGAACACTCGGCAAAGTTAAGGAAGGGGGTGGGAAGCTTTTCCCACAAACCCAGGTGGATACCATAAGGAT
Organism: Ctenodactylus gundi; assembly: GCA_004027205.1. Taxonomy (NCBI): domain Eukaryota; kingdom Metazoa; phylum Chordata; class Mammalia; order Rodentia; family Ctenodactylidae; genus Ctenodactylus; species Ctenodactylus gundi. The sequence continues at coordinate 30,331 of PVKB01004254.1, read as the reverse complement.
TTAGCCCGCGTGGACTAGCTCCTGGGCTGGTCCGCACGCTTTCACTAAAAAAGCTCTACAAGGGTGTGGTGATGAGGCCGGGACTCAGCAGCACACTGTGAACCTGCCCGCGCCCACCTGTAGGTCATAGAGCCAGGCAGGCTGAGAACAGAGCCTGGCCAAGCTCAGGATCTGAGAGAGGAGGAGAAAAGGACCCATACCAGTGTGCCCAGCACAGCCCTGCATGGCCCCCTTCCGTTTTGAGACACCGCCCTTCAGGGACGGGCCAGAACCCCACTGGGTTCTGACCGTCTCCCCTGCCTGGCTCACCCTGGCTTCCCTTTGCAAAGGGAGAAGAGGGGTCACTCTTGGCTGAGCTTGGTGTCCCCCTTGGGGGCCAGAGACCTGGCTAGCACCCCTCAAGTTCCCTGGTCATGCAAGGAGAGGCCCTTAGGGTGAGCACCTAGGCCAGTGGGTGTGGGGGGAAATGGGAGGGGCTTGTTGTGATGGAGGTGGGGACAGGTGATGGCCACCTCTGTCTCTGTGTCCTACCCTCCACGTTCACTTTGCCGGTGGCAACAGAAGAGTGGGTGCCAGCCTCAGCTGGCGAGGAGGAATGGAGGAGACAGGTTCCACCAGTGGAGCAGAGCTGCACCGAGCTGAGCTTCCAGAAAGACTCGCCCTAGTCTCTCAGAGCCCCAAGAGGAAGCGCCTTCCTGTGCAGGGATGGGGTGATTTCTCTTAAAGCTGCTCACAGGAGCTAAAGGAGAGAAATGTTCTACCTGTGGACGAGACATCCCCAAGGATCGTGTCCAGGTGACTCCTGGTGCTCAGAGGCAGCTCCGCACCGTGCCCACAGATCCTCACACCCGCCAGTCCTGGGCTGCTGGGTCCTCCGCACATTCCTACCCTCTAGACCTCCCTGAGCCAGAGCTCCCAGCTGGCCACATGCCCCTGGGCCCAGACGGACTCCCATTGCCTGGTCACTGTGTCCTTTTCCCTGAATCACTGCCACCCGTTGGTCCTCCCCAGATACTGAGGTCAGTACTGGGGAGCCAGATTCTAACCCCACCAGCCCCACCCAAGGGCTTCTTCCCTGATCCCCAACGAAACTGCAGACACGTTGCACAGGCAGCCCGATATCACCTGTTCCAGCGTTCCAGGCACACCTGCCTGGAGGCCATGGCGTAAGCATCGGCTCCAGGAAGGAGGCCACCTCTGGGTGGCCATGCTTTGGTCCAGCCATGACCCCCCTGGGGCTCTGGGTTCCTGTGGTGATGTGGAGGACTTGATGGCAGAAGCTGTCCCACTGGACAACTGGAAGGACCTCAGGTGCCAGTGGGTATAAAGGGCTCAGAACGGCACCCACTCTGGGAACACTTGGGAAACATGCCCATTAGCCTGATTATTAATATGGTTTTTTCAACTGGAACATTCTAGCTCTGTTTGACTCCGTTTCCTCTGTAAGAGACAGATTGGCTTTCAACACCTATTCCCTTTCTAATCTATATCTCACTTTGCCACTGTTGTGGTTTGATCTGAAATGTGCCCCCGAAGCCTCATATTTGGAAGGTGATTCAATCGTCAGGTTAATCCATTGACTTCCTGTGCTATAAGACTAAAACTTTACCCGGAAAGGGTAGATCACTGGGGCATGACCCGGAAGGGTATGCACTAGCTCCACCCTTCATTATACTCTGCTTCCTGTCCATGGTGGGATGAACAGCTTGTCTCCAGGTAGACCCCTGTCAAGTTCTACCATTACCAGTGACCTACAAACGGACTGAAAGCTCCTGACACTGTGAGCTAAAATAAATCTTGCCTCCCTTAGGTTGTAGGGGTCTAGAATTATGTCCCAGATATGAAAAAGTAACTAAGACAGCCACCTTCTCGCCTTCGCCTCCTTAAAGGCCAGCCCTGACTTGGTGGATCAGCCTGGCCACCCTTCCTCACGTGACACCACCCAGTGCTGTCTGTGATGGTGGCTTCAAGTCCCAGGCCCAACAGGTGACAATCTCCTCATGTCTGGCCAGGAAAGGGATTGTTTTCGGTTTCTGCCCTGTGGACGCATAGGCTTTCTTTGATCCCGAACCCCGTCTGGGAGGCTCACTGTGGACCCGCTTCCTTCGGGCAGCTCCCTGTCTCAGCGTGGTGAACAGTAGAGCCAGGGTCCAGGGGACAAAGCCAAAGGAACACACGCCTCCAGGAACATCTGCGCTCTCCAGCAAGCAGCGCTAAGAAATGCTTTCCGATTTCTGGGGCCTGAAGTCACAGAGGATGGACCCCTCATGCCATGCCAGGTCAGGCAGGCCCAGCTTTGCCCTTGTGTGCCCCATTGACCAGGCGCTGCCAGCCTCACTGACAGAGTCCGGCCGCCTCGTGGGGAGTGGGCCACCTTTCCCACTGCGACAGCCAGCCGCCACCAGGCCACAGAGGACAGAGCCAGCCGGAGGGGGAGAGGACAGATGCCGGGCGGGTCAGGGTGGTGGGCGGGCTGGAAGGGGAGGGAGCCATTTACCGGAGAGCACAAAGCCAGGCATTGTGCTAAACACTGAGGCAGTAAAAAGGAATTTGTATTTATAATATCCACCCCACCTACTTCCAAAGAGAATTCCAAGGTGATTCACAATGCAAACCACACACGCAGTGAGATCACCAAACTAGAAACAGAAAGTCAAAGCCGTGGAAATGAAGAAAGGAAACCCCATGTCCTCCACTGCGTGCCTTGTTCCGGAGAACACTCGGTCCCGTGGGCCCATTTCACAGACAAAGAGAGCAAGTATGGGAAGGCACAGAGCCCAGGGCCCCTGATGCCATTACGGGCCAGAGCACAGTTCCAAAGTGTCTTTAAAATTAAAAGAAGAGAGCCTGAGCTGGACCCGGTGGCACAGTCCTATCATCCCAGCACCCTGGGAGGCAGAGGCAGGAGGATTGTAAACTCGAGCCTTGACTGGGCAACTTAGCTTGGTGAGTCCCAGTCTCAAAAAAAAAAAATCAATTAATAAATAAGTACAAATGAGCCAGGGATGTAGCTTAGTGTGAAAGCCCTAGGCTCAACCCCCAGTACCACCAAAAAAAAAAAAATCCAAAAACAAAAACCGTGCCCTCCCACGCTTGCAGAAGCACATTTAACAAGAGCAGCCAACTGCATGAACGTAAAATTCCAGAAGATTCTCATTCTCTGAGTCCTTCCCCAGGGGTCACAGGGCACCACCTGGGGCGCTGACTCCAGTCCTTGCTCTACAGACCCTCCTGCAGCCGCTGCTGGCTGTGTCACCCTTGGTGACAGTAGCTAGAACACTGGGCCTTTCTCCAGTGGTAGCCAATTCCCCGGAGTCCCGTGGTGCCACAGCAGGTGCTTTTATTCCTGGATGGCCCCAGATGCAGAGAGGAAAGAGTGCCCCCCAGTGTGCGACCTTCCTCCACGCAGGGCCTGGCATGGGGCAAAGGAGCGTCTCTCAGTCTTCATGGTTCCTTGGTTAGGAAGTTTGGGAGAAGAGATGACTGAATTTGGTTAGGAAATGACTCCACACATGTGACGTGTTGGAGAACAAGGGAACCAGCACCTTCTAGAGGTGGGATGCAGAGACGCCAGCAGGAAAGGTCCAGGTAACGCTTGTGATTCCTATCCAGGCCCAGGAGAAACCTAGGAGCTGCCTTAGTCCAAAAGAGGCCCCTGAAGGAACCGGAGCTTTGCTCCGAAGGGACGTGTCCAGTCCCTGGCCTCTGAGGTGGGGAAGGAGACGAGGGTGCTACTGTTGTGTTTGAGGTCTCACCTGCTCCTATGAAGAAAGAAGCGTGAAGACTGAGGGAAAGAAACACACTGCAACTATGTGTGGATGGAAAAACCCACAGTCCGCAAATATTATTAGGCCAAATAAAAGAGTTTAGCAAGGTTGTTGGGCACAACATTAGCATGCAAAAAATGAGTTCATTTCAGTGTAAGAGCTGTAAGCACTGAGGAAATGAACTTTTAATAAAGTATTCAGGGGCTGGGGACATAGTTCAGTGACTAGTGCAAGGCCACTGGGTTCAATCCCACGGCACCACTTAGCAGCTGGGTATGGTGGTGCAGGCCTGTAATCCCAGCGCTCAGAAGGCTGTAGCAAGAGGATTGCCATGAGTTCAAGGCCAGCTTGGGTGACATAGTGAGTTCAAGACCAGCCTGTGCTGCAGAGTGAGACCCTATCTCAAAAAATAAATGAGTTAAAAATATCCATTTATATTTGCAACAAAAACATGAAGTATGTAACAAAACATGTGCTAGATTTCTACAGAAATTATTGAACTTGATTAACCAATGTTAATGAGTGTGCGCATCATGCAGAAGTATACCATGTTCATGGATGGGTGCGTTGGTGTGGTAAATATATCAGTCTATCCAAACCTATTAGATCCAGCACATCACCCTGTCCCCAGAGATCAGCAGTTAACAATTTTGTGGGTTGGACGATGCATTCTGCACGTGGAATGGCCCATCCCCTCCCCTTCTGATCATGCGGTGGCCACCTGCCAGCCACGTGTTCCCAGTAACTTTCTTGCAAAGTTCCACGCGCTGCTTTGCTTTTGTTTCTGTGAACGTTGCTCCCAGGGCTGTGTGGGGAGCAGGTTCTGACCCATCCTCACCAGGGAGGCTGCAGAGCAACGGGCGGGAGAGCTGACCAGGACGTGTGAGGGCGGGCACAGAGCACGGGGTGACCCCGCTTGGCAAACACTGTCCCCCTGTCACTCTCCTCCATCCCCTTTGCCTCCCTCTGTCCCTGCCCTCACCCCTCCCTCCCAACTCCCCGGCTCAGCAGTCCTCTGACTGTCTGTTTCTCATTTTCAGAGCCCTGGGTTCTCCCTCCTCCTCCCCAAGAGAGCAGCTCTGATGGATCTGACCCCCAGGGACCTGGACCCAGACCCTCTCCACCCCATCCCCCTGCCGCCCACAGACCCTGCCCCACTGAGTCACCATGATGCTGGCCTGGGAGTCCTTCCCAGAGCTGCAGCCAGGAAAAGGACTGTCATTTGACTTCTAAAATTATCCACCTCTGGCTTCACTATCACTCGCCCCTCCCCCCACCCTACCCCCACCCACCCCCGGATCCCACAATAGAAACGCAGATTTTGGCTGCCCTCCTTGTCACCCGCGAAGCCAGGCTGTGACCACTGCCACTTGGGGCATCAGACGATTGGCCGATCGGCCATCCTCTGTCCCCAGCCAGGAATGCCGCAGCCAGGCCTGGGCTGACCTGCCTGGCCTGACTGTCGGGCAAGATAGGGGCTGTGGGAAAGGGGAGCGGGGCTGGGAGGGGGAGAGGGGCAGAGGATGGGGTTCAAAACCGGAAGAGGAGGCGCCAGGGTTCCCGTAGAGTTGCCAACACACACAGCACCGTGTTTTGAGGAAGAAACCGAGACCTCAAAGCCACCGTTAGCTTCTGGCCCAGCTGGTGGCGGCAGGTCCCGGACAGCAGCGCACCTGACACCAGCCAGGTCCTGGCATCAGCCAAAGCTTTGTGATCTGCCGGGAGCCCCTCGCTGTCTCCCCGTTGACAGGCCCTGAAGAGCTGCACTGGCCCCTACCTCTGGGGGGTTATTCATGTTTCAGACGTACAGCAAGTATGTATCAGAGTGAAAAACAGGTCCCTGCCCAGGGCTCCGAGGTGCCATGGCCAGGCAGGGCGGAGGGGGCACAGCCCCGGAGCACGGCTGTGGTGCTGTCGGCCTGAGTGGCGCGGGCACAGAGCGGCCAGGCTGTGCTCGCTGGCTCCAGGCGGGATCATGACGTGCCAGGGGAGCCCCACTTCCGGGACCAGCCTGGACCAGCAGGCTAGCATCTCAACCTCTGGAGTCCAGGGCACAGGGGGATGGGGGGGTGTGAGTGATGCCACGGGGTCTCTGTGTTCTGTCTTCCAGCCCCCGTCTCCGATAGGGGTGACGCGCTGGGGCCTTGGGGCCAGAGCATTGACGCCTCCTAACTGGCAGACACCAAAATGACCCTCCTCTCATTGCCCAGAAAGTTAGAAAGTTTCAGAGTTTTGTTTCGTTTTGTTTTTGTGGTACTGGCAATCAACCCCAGGGCCTTTACCCTGAGCTACATCCCCAGTCCATTGTTCAGTTTTGATTTAGAGACAGGGCCTTGCTAACCTGCCAGTTGCACCAGGCTGGGCTTGAAATTGCGACCCTCCTGCTCAGCCTCCCCCAGGGCTGGGGTGACCGGCCTGTGCCGCTGGGCCCCGCTTTAAACGCCATTGTTTTAGAAGGTGCGTAGTGACCCTAACAACTGGCGCCCCGGTGTGTGTGCCCACCACAGGTGGCTGGCAGGCCTTTCCCTCCTGGCTTAGCTTTAGAGCGACCTCCACGGCCCCGTTATTCATTCCCTGTGACGACAGAGGGCAGTGAGCTGCTTGCCCAGGCCGTAGAGCAAGACAGGGCCAGAATTTGAACTAAGGGCGGCGTGCCTGCCCGGCCTGCTAATGTAGCTTGTGCCCAGGCCCTTCCCTGCCCCCTAGAGCCCAGGCTCTGGAGGTGCCCTCGGGAGCTGGTTGGAAAGGAGCTGCGAGGGGGTCTCCAGGCGCGGCTCCTCCCGTTCCTGCCTCCCTTCCTTTCCGGGTTTGGCACACGAAGCCTCTGGTGGAGCTGGGAACAATGCAAGTTTATCTTGGCCCTGTGGAGGGGCCGATTCCCCTCCCTGGTCCGCCGTGTGGGAAGAAGCCGGGAATCGGGGGTAGAGGCTCTCGTCTGCTTCTCTCCCCAGCATGCCCACGGCCACCCGTGACTGTGACCCCTGCTGTCCTCCCCAGCATGTCCAGAGCAGTCACACCATCCATGTGCTACAGCCATCCATGCGCCGTGGCCCCGGCTGTTCACGCAGCTAACGCTTACTTCCCGGCCAACCAGGTAGCACAGGCCTCTGATCCCCGCACTCTGGGAGGCTGAGGCAGGAGGATCAAGAGTTGGAGGACAGCCAAGACATCTCAGCAACTTAGTAAGACCCTATCTCGAAATCAAAAAATAAAAAAGAAAATGGGTTGGGGATGTGGCTCAATGTGAAGGCCCTGGGCTTGGTTCCTAGTTCTTGGGGAAAAAAAAAAAAAAAAAAGCTCCTCTGTCCTCTCCAAAGAAGTCACACTGAGGCCACCAGGCCCTGCCTGCAAGCCAACGCCAGGCCCTTCGCTGCCGGGGACTCAGCTACCTGCTCCAGAAACACCACAGCAATGCAGCCCCGGCCAGCAAGTGATAGAAGTTACAGGCACACGGAGTTGCAAGGGACGCCGGGGTCCTCTGGCCAGACCCGACCTGGCTCGACGTGGATCCAGCCGGGGTTTGGCCGGTGCCAACCCCGGGCCAGCCAGGAGCACGTTGACTTTCCCTGTCACAACTCAGAATCCGTGCCCCTCCTCAGAAAGGCCTCGGTTGCTTGTGTTTGCAAATATAGCTGCAATAGCTCCTCAAGGCCCGAGGTTACTCAGGGTCACAAAGGACTCAGAGCCAGACATGCCCTTCCTGAGGTTAGCAGCAGGGGGAGGGGACTGGGCCTGCTAACAGCTAGCTCAGGAGCAAGGCTTTGACATGCCAGTCTGGGCTCCAACCCCAAATCCCACCTCCTTTCTGGGCAAAGCCCTGCTGCACAGAGGGGGCAGAGAGGGGACGGTGGGCGGCTTGGGTCCACCATGGGGCCAGGGATGGCAGCTCCGTGAGGTAAAGGACGGATAGATGTGTGGACGGATGAATAGAAGAATGGGGGTGGAGGGTAGGAGGATTGATTCGTTGAATCATCTCCTTCGGCCCCAGTGGCCCTCCTCCTTGGTCCCTGTCCTGGATCCTAAGGTCACTCCCCCAGGCCCCTTCCTCCAGGGATCCTTTGACAGGAGGAGACCAGATCACAGTCCCCACCGAGGGCTAGTTCCCCACTCAGGGATTCTCTTTAAATCCACATCTCACTCGTGATTTTAACACCTGCCAGAGTTAACTCCAGCTCAGTCCACTGCCAACGCCATCGGCCAGTCCCAGCTACTTAAACCTTGTCCCGGCTCCTGGAGTGCTGGAGCTGGGACTGCTTATCCTGCCAAGAGCAGAGCTCTATCACAGAGAGAGGCCCCCAGTCCCTGGGCCCCCCAAGACATGTAGGGTGTCAGACCTGCTCTAGTGCCTGGACTTGTCTATGCCAGGCTCCCAGACTGTAGGAGGGCCTGGGGGTCAGGGCACCAGGGGAGGGTTGGGGTGATGCCAGGAGGAGAAATCTGGGGAGTCAGGGCCTGGGAGAGGGCAGCAGAGAAAAGGCAAACATCCCTTAGGAGACTTCACGAGCCTGGGGCACACACTGTGGGGCTCTGTTCAGCTCTGACCCAATATGGTGGCCCATGAGTGCCCCCACTTGAGCACCTGGGTGGACCCCTGACTCCATCATCATCTGCTAGTCCATTCTGTGACCTCAACCAAGTCTCTTGACTCTCTCAACACTGGTCTCTCCACCAAGATAGTAAAAGTAATTTTAAAAAGCTCTCCTCAACCGTGGGCGTGGTTGAGTTGACATTTTTCTGCTCTAGTTGAAGGGATTTCACAGTGCCCTGGCCTCAGTGGTCTCGGGTGCCATGCGACAGGCCGTCTTTTCAAACACATCGCAAGGCCGGAGCGCAGCCCGCCTCCGTCCACTCCAGTGCCCGTCCCCGTCCCCTGGAGCTCCTGGCTGCTAATTGAAAAGAAACACTGCCTGTTCTGCCCCTGACGGATGGCTGCCGTAATTGTCAGATCTGTCCCCGTGTGTCCGAGTCGTAGCCATCTTTGGGTTCAGCGAGGCCTGTGTCTCTGTGGCGTGGGGCATTCCGGAAGGAACAACCAACACCCTCACATTAACCCCGGGGCCTGAGGCTGCTCTCCCACCCACGGGGCAGAGTGGAGCCCCCCTAACAGAGACATGCATGCGTGCGTGTGTGTGGTGCTGGGACTTGAAGCCAGAGTCTTTACACTAAGCTACATCCCCAGCCCAGTGTCATTTTGTAATTTTGAGACAGGATCACCTTAAATCACTAGATTACCCAGAAATTGGGATCCCCCTGCCTCAGCATCCCAGAGTGCTGGACGACAAGCACGCACACACGGTGCTTTTTTTATTTTAATTTTGCAAAACGCTCTCACCAAATCACTCAGGCTGGCCTTGAATTTGCCTCCCGAGAAGTTGGGATGACAGACGCGTGCCACCTTGCCCAGCTTTGCCAGGAGAATAAAGAGCCTGTGAAGACCTGGGTTGGGGGAAGCCAGCTAGTGCCGGGGAATCCACGTCACACCCGGCGCTCCCGGCGCTCCAGCTGCCAGCACTCCTGGGCTGCTGAGACGCCCGGTCCTGTCGCCTGGGACTGGCTCCACGCTCACCCCGGCCCGCCTCAGGGCATCCTCGGGTAATCTGTCACAGATGCCCTGTATCGTGCTACTGTCTTTATTATTCTAACTTTAAAAAAAACTGAGTGCTGAAGTTTCTGAATAATTTTTCCCACAAGCCCTGAGGTATTTTTAAATATATTATTATTGTGGTTTAATACATGTGTATAAAACCTATTACCTTAACCATGTCTGTGTACAGCTTTCCTGCCTGGCCGCAAAGCCAGTCCCCGGAACGCTTTCGTCTCGCAGACTGGGGAGCCCCGGGGCTGTTTTCGGGTGCTACGAGGTCGCGAACGTCAGATTCCTCAGAGAAGCGGCACCATGCAGCCAGCCCGAGGCACAGGCCTGGCACCCAGCACTCCGGGAGACTGAGGCAGCCACTTAGTGAGACTCTGCCTCCAAATAAAAATGAAAAATGGAGCCGAGCCCAGTGGCCCAGTCCCGGCATCCAGCACCTCGGGAGGTGGCAGCAGAGGGGTCGCAAGTTCAAGCCCAGCCCAGGGAACTGGGCAACTCCGTGAGACCCTGTCTCATAATCAAAAGGGCCAGAGACATTAGTGCAGAGGGAGGGCTATGGGCTCCAAGTCTAGTACTAAAAATATTAAAATATAAAAAAGTAAATAAATCCGGAGGTATCTCTTACAGCACACGCATGGGTTCTCAGGTCGGTTCCCAGAAGCAGAGCCCCTGGGCCGCGCTGTCACCGTCGGCCGGGCACTCTGGGAGCCCCCAGCAGTCTCCTGCAGTGACCACCATCGTGCAATCCCGCCACACGCTCACTGGGGCTCCAGGCCCCACATCCTTGCCGCCTGTTGCTGGCTGCTTTCCACGGTTGCCCTCCACACGGCTGTGGCGCTAGCTCGGCTCGGCTGCCACTCGCCTGCCCTGGAGTCAGCAGTGCCGGGCCCGTGCCGATGTGTGCCAGCTGCTTCTCCGCCCTGCCCGCGTCGCTGTGCCCCAGCTCCTTGTCCAGTTTCTAGCCGGGTTATCCGTAGAGGCTGTGGAGGCGGACAGGGTGTGGAAGGTGCCCCCTCACCCAGTTCCTCATCCTGGGGGCCTCTCTCTGCCAGCCGCAGGTCATGACGTGGCCTTTGTCACCCGGAGGTCATTTCCTTATGGTCCTGCTCATTTTCTTGTGCTGCGGCGCACCGCATGGTGACTTGTAGAAGTCGCGGTGTAGCAGAACTGGTGGTGAATAGTCAGGCCAGGTCCAGGTTAGTGGGAGAGGAGAAACTGAGTCACGAGGGAGATCAGGCTCTGAATGCAGAGGTCACATTTTTGCTCTATTTTTCTTATTAGAAAATTCGTTAAAATAATAAAGAAACTTGCACCAAGTCACCTGGTCCCGGAGACGTGTGTGTGTGCCCCAGCAGCAGCCCGAGCCAGGCTGTGACCCGGGAGCAGGGAGTCGCCCCGTGACCTGGGCCCTAATGGCAGCAGGATCAGCCCGTCTGGGATCCCCTTCCTCCTGAGCCACTGGCTCCGTAGCCCTGGACAGTCCCCCCTGTGAGCCTCAGTCCCTCCTCCGTGAATTAGAGCTGCTCCCTAGTTACGCTGAGGACCACATGAGGTCACCCAGGCCTGCGTGTGACCCTGGGAAGCACATCTCTGCTGGCCACAGGTCCCTCTCCCTGTCACAGGGCAGCTGCCACCATCTTCAGAGGTCTGAAGTTCTACTGAGCTACATCCTCAGCCCTTTTTATTTTTATATTATTATTATTTTGAGATAGGGTCTCACCAAGCTTTGGACAGAGGCTGGGCTCAAATTTGCAATCTTCCTGTCTCAGCCTCCCGCCCGCAGGGCTGGAATTATAGGCCCGCATCACCACACCTTGCTCAAAACCAGTTTTTAAATATTCTGTTACCAGCTTGCATCTTGCTCCAGTCCTCTAGAGCGGACAGGTGCCATCGTAACCCCTCGAGGTAGATGCCCTACAATTGTCTCCTCAGACCCAAGGAACTGAGGCACAGCCTGTGTGGATGGCTTCCCAGCTGCCCAGGAGCCATCCACGGCGGAGAGGCCGGGGCCAGGCACTAAGTCGAGTGCTGTCCTCCCTGGGGATGTCCTGGCTGTTCCTAGGATGCTGTGACAGGGCGGGAAACATGGGCCAAGGGCACGACCACTTCTGCACTCTGTGACCCTACACAAACTGTTCACTTCTGGGGAGCTCCACGTCCTCACTGTAAAATGGAGAGAAAAGGAAATCTGCCCTTGAGCTCAGAGAGCCCGGGCCGGGCGTGCGTGGAGTGTGACCAGGTAGACGTGAGTCCACTGGTTCCGAGATACATGTCACCAGAACCTGCCTGGGCTCGGGGAGGGCACGGGGGGACCCCGTCCTCAGAGGGCTCATCCGTAGGGGGACCAATGACACACAACTCAGAAGAGAACTAAACCACCACTTGGCACGACGGTCGCGGGAGAGTCCCAGGTTGGCCGGAGGACCTGGGTCGGATTTGGGGGAAGTGGTCACCCCAGGTTCCGAGTCAGAAGATAGAGAAGCAGGAAGGGGCTGTGCAGGTATGAGCAGTGGGCCGAACCCCAGGTGGCACCCCGCCAGCACACTGGGCTTCCGACAAGCAGCCCGCTGGTGCCGGCGTGCCACCAGGGTCTGGAACACTGTCCCTGCTCCAGGCTCAGCAGAGCAGGGTGACCTCCATCTTGAGGTGGGCGGGGAGCGGGGGAAGACGCTAACCAAAGAGAACTAATTGAATTTATTTTCAAGTGCCTCTTTACCAGGGTGGCTCAGTGGTGGCCCTCTTAGCCTATCCCAGCCCCCACCCCCACTTTATTTTTTGTGGTATTGAGGATCACGGTCAGGGCCCTTACACTGAGCTACATCCCCAGCCCATTTGTATGTTTTTATTTTGAGAATGGGTTTCACTAAGTCGCTAAATTGCTCAGGCTGGACTCAAACTTGTGATCTTCTGGCCTCCCTCGGGCCTGCAGAGTGCTGGGAATGCAGGCCTGTGTATTAAAATAGACCTTTGGGCATGGCTGACGTATCTTCCCGACCACTCCCCTGTCCACATGCTGCTCCCATTGGATCTTGGGCAATGGAGACACCCTGACTGTGGGAACAGTATTGTGCCCTGCTGGGTCCTGCTACCCTAACAAGCGCCAGGGCTCTGCTACGCCAGTCTTTCCACTCCATTAACAAGCAAGCTGGGGAGGTGAGAGAGGGAGCCCAGGCCGCGGGGGGCAGCCTGGCCCCTCCCCTTCGTGTCCCCTCAGGGTCCCACCCTGCACACTGATCACCGCTACCCTGGGCTTGGCCTCGGGCCAAGTTTCCATCTCAGGGGGAAATGAAAAGTTTGGGGATACATGCTAATCCCGAGCCCCCGGCAGGAGGGAGGAACGGAGGGAGGGAGGGGGGAGGCTCAGCCTGTGCCACTCAGACACAGGAGGCCTGGCACAGGAACAGGCTCTCTGGGGGTAACATATGCCCACAGCCGCCAGCTGCCCTCCCCCACAGCCCCCTCACAGCCTGTGGCTTTCATCCTTCAGCATAAGGGAAACTGAGGCACGGTGGGGTGGAGGGGGTGGGAACCCAGGCCCAGGGCAGCCAGCCTGGCCCGTGGCCCCTCTCCCGATGTGCTGTGGCCCCGTGCCCGCTGACCAGCCCAGCCCACCACCTGCCGCGTGGCTCTGGGGGTGGGGGAGCGAGGCTGACTCCCAGCCTGGCTGCTGATACGGGTTCTCGGCCAGCTTCTTGTGTCCTTGACGCCTCTGGTCTCCTATGTCCCCAGTCCGCCCTCCCTGAGACCAAGGTGCCCCTGCCATCCTCCTTCTCTCGTACCTCTTCTGCTTCTAAACACCTCGAATGGTAATTTTGTGTGAAGGCTAATCTTGCTTCTCCAAAGAACTGAAGAAAGATGTTTTTCCAGGGCTCATTATAAAGTCATGAGCTGGAGAGATACGAAGAAATTGTCTGCTTCCTGACTCAGCCGCCTCTGGGCACACACCTGTGTCCCCGGGGGAACACCAAGGGGACACTCCATCACTGCCATTAGGGCCATCTCAAGGCACCTGAGAACTGGGAAGCCAGTGAGAGTCAGGAGCAGCCATGATCCAGGTCCTCCTGAGTCCTCGGGAGGCCCATCCAGGGACTCGGTCTGACTTACCCCTCCTCGGGCACCTTGCAGAAGGTGCCAGGGAGGGCTGGCTGTGTAGCACCGCTGGGCCGTGTCCCCTTGCTCTGAATAAACCAGGCAGAGTGGGTGTCCTTCCATTGCCTGCTAAGTCAGGATTGGTGGGGCAGACCTGTAATCCCAGCACTCCGGAGGCTGAGGCAAGAGGATCACAAGTTCAAGTCCAGCCTGGGCAACTTGACAACTTAATGAGACCCTGTCTCAAAATCAAGAATAAAGATGAACTGGGGGTATGGCTCAGTGCAAAGGCCCTGGGCTCAATCCCCAGTGCTAAAAATAAATACAAAAATAAAATAATAAGGTGCTGGCAGGGAAAGTTTGGGAAGACAGAGAGCCTTGCATTTCCTCCCGCATCTATCAAAAGTACCAACCTCCAGCTCCTCTGGGGGAGGCAGAGGCGGCCGCAGCGGGCAGGGAGGCGGCCAGCAGTGGCTCTGGGTTCAATCTCCAGAACAGGGAAAGAACACGAGGCATTATATAAACACCATTTCACATAACTTCAGAGGCCAGAGGGACAAGCAGGTACCCCTTGCACATGCAGAGGTGCCAGTGGCTCATCTGGAGAGGGCGACCTGAGCCCTGACCTTCTAGGGGGCAGGGGCTGCTCTGCCCGCTCCACCTTTCCAGACAGGTGCCTCGGGGGCACTCTGATGGTGAGGGCCCCGAGCGCCCGTATTTCTATACTACATATTTCTATACTACGCGTAAGGAGGACGCTTCCTGCCACTATCTCCCTTTTTAGGGGGTGAGACAGGGTCTCACTAAGTAGGGACCCCAGGTAGCACGACCTCCCGGCCGCTCCCCAGCGGCTGCCATGGGGGAACTGGTTGTCTCTGGGGTGGAGGGAGGAATTCGGAAGAAGTTCTGTCTTCCAGTACCCAGGAGCACCTGCGAGGAGTGGCGGAGCTCTGCCCTCGGCAGCCAGGGCAGCACCTGCCATCAGGAAGAGGAGCTGTGGGGGCGGGTGTGGTGGTGAGGGCCGGAAATTCCAGCACACTAGGAGGCTGAGGCAGGAGGATCTTAGGAGTTTGAGCCCAGCCTGGGCACCTTAGCGACTTAGTGAGACCCTGTCTCAATATTTTTAAAAAACGAGGCGAGAAAGGCAGCTTAGTGTGAAGGCCTAGCCAATGCCCTGTCTTGCAAAAAAAAGGTAGAAAAAGAAAGACTTGGCGTTTTCGATCCTCACGAGCCCTGCTCCCCACCCTCTGTGCTTATCTAAGCAAACCAGAAAGAACTGAAACCCAAACCTGGATGCTAGGCGTCACCTCCCGGACCCCCATGGAGACGGCGCGGCTGCGGCACCCCCTGGCACCCCCTCGGGGGTCCAGCCTCGGACTCTGGTGACACGCTCTGAGCCACTGCAGCAGGGTGACAGGGCATCTTCCCATTTTAGATGTTGCCAGAAGATGCCACTGGGTAGAGAGTAGAGAGAGGGGAAGTGTGTGCAGGTACGAAGAGCAGCAGGCATTAGCACAGACCCACTGCAGCCCCTTTAACAGTCCCCCCCCCCCTGTTTCTCCCCCACTCACACCACAAGAGACCCAGGGACCTCACAGAAGTGACTCAGTCTTACGTAAGAGACGGGACCGGAGGGGACCAGGGGTGCGGTGACTCATTGCCTTGAAATTTCCAGTGGGTTACACATGTTTTCTTAGATGATTTTTTAAAATTTATCTTTAATGGTTGTCAAAAATAAAGATGAGCTGGGGAGACAGATTGGGGTGAAGCCCCTGTGTCGGAGCAGGAGGCTTTTGAGACGGACAGAGGGGAGGTGGAGGACAGGCCCACGGGCCCAACCCCTGGATTTCCCACAAGAGCACAGGAGGAAAGCTGGAGGCGGAAGGACCCCCGGTCCTCAGAGGATGCTGGGATGCGAGTGACAAAGATCCCAGCGCAGATGGCTTGGTACCACGCCAGACCAGAGTCACACCACCACGATTTCCTCGTAGCTCACGGGGCAGAGCCGGGTCCCCTGCCTGTGCCAAAGCCAGAGATCACAGACAAAAAGAATGGCACCGCTCCAACTGGGCTGGCCGTGTCACCGCGCACCAGGGTCCCAGCATGGGACATTTCACGACCTCAGAGCTGGTAAATCTGCCCCTCCCCACAGGCTGGACATTCGGGGGACATTCCAGATCCAAATCGCAGCAGAAGTCCATCAGCCTTAGAAGATAAGTGTCCCCTCCCCTCTGCATTTGAGACAGGGTCTTGCTCTGTAGCCCAGGCTGGTCCCGGACTGACCATGGAGCCCAGGCTGGCCTCGGACTCACAGCCATCCTCCTGCAATCACAGACGTGCGCCACCGCACCCGGCCTTATGTGGTGCTGGGGAACGGAACTCAGGGCCTTGTGCTTGCTAGCCAAGCGCTGTAACCACTGGGCCACTCCTCCAGTCATCCCTCTCTACAACTCGGCTGTTTAGAATATGGCTTCAGGAAACCGTTGAGCTTCCTTAGCCACCGGGGAAATGCAAATCAAAACAACACCGAGGTTCCGCCCGATGCAGGAAAGAGCCTCCGACATGCTGGTGGGACTGGAACCTGGTGCAGCCGCTGTGGGAAGCAGCATGGAGATTCCCCGGCGAACTGAAAACAGGTGTCCCGTTTGATGCGCTACAGCTCCTCTATCTTTCCAAAGGAGTTCAAGTCCTCACACAGGAGCGCTGCGTGCACACCCAGCTTTATAGCAGCACAGCTTAGAAGAAGCCAGCATGTCCAACCGCAGATGAATGGGTAAAGATGTGCTATATGTGTATACAATAGAGTACTACTCTGTCATAAAGAAGGACAAATTTGAGTCATTTGTAGGAAAATGACCTTGAAAATGTGGTTCCAGGGGAGACAGTGCCCGGGAGGAGGCCGGTGCCTCTGAGCAGATCCTCTCATGTGACAGCCGCCTGACTTGCTCAGTCCTACCTCCATTGAGGTGGCACTCCTGCCCCGGTCTTACAGATGGGCGGGTAGACGCTCAGAGAACTCAGGTGCCCGTCCACTGTCGCACCCGTGGAAGGAGCGACCCAGGCTCTGACCCCAGGTCGGAGGCCCGGCCCTACGGCCTCTCTCTGTGTGGCTTCTAGAAACGCAGGGCGACCAGCCGGAGCCCGGCTCTCCCAGCCACGTCCCTGTGCCTCAGTCTGGAAGCCGCAGAAGGGTTTGTGCCCTGGGCTGGGACAACGGTCACCGTGGCAGGCCACGGGGTGGGCACGGGCCGCCCAGAGGATACAGGGGCAGAGGGTTTCGTGGGCAGCTCTAGCCGCTGTCCCAGCCCTGCCCTGTGGTTCCGACATGAGCTCAGACAGCCTGGGGGTGCGGGCCTGTCATCCCAGCACCCAGGGAGGCTGAGGCGGGAAGATCATGGCCTGATGACTTAGCAAGACCTCACGTACTCGGCCCCTGCCACAGATGAGCTCATGTTGATTCATGGCTTCGGGTCCCCACGGGGGAAGGAAGAAGCCATGGGCAGGACCCGGCAGCTGGAAGGCCCAAGCACCAGCAATTGCCCCCCGGCCTGTCCCCTCTCCTCCATTCTCTCCCGTGACACTCATCAGCCCCCCAGATGCACGTCCCCCTCCTTCCACATGGCCTTCTCTGCTGGCCTGGGCCCTGGCTGGGGGGGGAGGGACGCTCACTTGGGTCTCCAGGGACCCCGCTGAGTGGCCAGCGGATGTCCCCTCACATCTTCTGAGCTCGCTGACCGGAGCATGACTCGAGTGGCTGCAGCCCAGGAGCTGAGGTAGGCGTCTGGGTGCTTTCAGGGAGAGAAATTTTTGTCTCATGAGTTGCGCTCAGGCCAGGCCCAGTGGGGCCGGCCTGTCATCCCAGCGCTCTGGGAAGCTGAGGCAGGAAGATCACAGCCTGAGTCACTTAGAGACTTAGGGAGACGCTGTCTCAAAATGAAAAATAGAAAGTGGGCTGGGGGTGCAGCTGGGTGTGAAGGCCAGGGTTCCATCCCCAGGACACCACCACTACACCCCCGACCCCCAGCCCCCACACAAGCTGCACTCAGCCAATCAACAAACAGTCCGCTTCTGGCAGGTCCAACGTGGTTGGCAGCGGAAACAGGACGCACTCCTGCCCAGAAGGGCTGACTAACAGCGATCTCCAGTCCCGGGGGCAGCAGCGACCCCTGGTGGACACTGGGGTGCAAGGCGCGACAGCCTGGGAAGTGACCCACGTCCCTGGGGGTAAGGACCAGAGCCCTGAGGGCGGCTTGGCCCATCCTGGAGATTAGCAGGCTGCTGGCTGCCCTCCCCTTGGCTCAGGTGAGGCACAGCTTTGACCTTGCCTCTCCCACCTGTCCCCTCACTGAACCCCCTGTGGGACTTGGAGCCGGGGCTTGGGCTCAGTGCCACCATCCGCACATTATCACGCAGTTCTGCGGGACACCAAATGTCCCCAAGGGCAGTGGACCCCCACCTGAGGGTCCCGTCTGGGCCTGTGAGGAGTGAGGACCCAGACACATCACTCCCAGGAGCTGGGGACAGGGACATGAGCCAGGCTCAGCTCTGGCAGGCAGGAAGGGCCAGTGTGTGTGTGTGAGTGTGTGTGAGTGTGTGTGTGTGTCTGTCTGTCTGTCTGTCTGTCTGTGTGTGTGTCAGTGTGCAAGCACGCACAGGACCGGGGTTGAACCCAGTGAGTGCTGAGCCACACCCCCTTTTTCATTAATTTTGAGGCAGGGTCTCCCTAAGCAGGTCAGCCTGGCCTCAAACTTGCAACTGTCCTGTCTCGGCCTCCTGAAGAGCTGAAATGATGGGTGTGTGCCACCAAGTCCAGTTTCAACAAATACCTTTTTGTTTTTGTTGCTGCGGTGTGGGGGACAGAACCAGGCTGGCCCCCAGCCCCTCAACACATACTTCTCCTCAAAATGATTTTATTACTTCAAAATGTGCATAGATCCTGAGTAGCTTAAGCAAGGAATGTTTCTGGTTAGGAGAGTCCTTTCCTATTGGCATGTGAGAGGGTACCTAAAGGGGCTCCATAGAGAGAGGCCGAGTTTTGGGATGTGTGGTACTGAGGACTGAGCCCTGGGCCTTCACCCTGAGCTACATGCCCGGCCCATTTTGATGTTGACTTTGAGACCATTATCTCAGCGAGTCACTAAGCTGCCCAGGCGAGTAAGGCTGGGACTCTCACTTGTGATCCTCCTGCCTCACTCAGTCTCCCACGAGGTACCAGGATGACAGGCCTGCAGCCACCAGGCCTAGCTGGGACCAGTGAATTGTGGTGGCAGACGGGGCCTCCTGTCGCCCACACCGTGAGAGGACATTTCCTGCAGAGCCAGGTGCAAGGTCTCCACTTCCAGATCTTGGTCCGCGTGTGTGTTGGAAAAGAGGGGCCCCTATGCACAGGGGGTGTCTTAGTTATCTGACATACACAGGGGAAGGAAAAGTTTAGCTCAGTTTCAGAAGGTCATAGCCCACTTGTGGGTGGCCGGCCACACTGGAAGCCCATGGCAGAGGTGGAGGTGGAGACAGGTCCCAACATTGCTAACAGTAAGCCAGGTCAAGTCCCTGAAAGAAGGCAGAAAGCAGCGTCTGTCCTTCAAGGGCCATCCCAGTGCTCTGCCCCTTCCAGGTTCAAGCCTCCACCACTCGCCTGTAATCCAATCCACATGCCTGGAACCTGTAATCCACCACACGCCTGTAATCCACCCTCCAGACCAGGCCCCGATCTCCCAGCAACACATGCTTCTGTAAACAATCTGTAACATCCAAATACATGAGACTTTTGGGGGACATTCCGGGTCCAAACCGCAATAGAGCGGAGCCAGAAAAAACGGCTCTCCCCGTTCCAGCAGGGCAGAGGGATGAGGGACCTGATGGAGCAGTTAAAGGCTGCAGGTCTAAGGTATTTATTGTTTGCTTGTGGTAGTGGGGACCAAAGACAGGGAGCCATCAAGGGGACCCAGCCGTCTGTGCCCAGGTAGGATGTCCAGGCGGCACTGCTTGGGACACACTGCGTGTCCCAGCCTGCCTCTTGGATCTGAAAGTTCCAGGCCCATTTTTACCTGAAGCAAACACTGGCTCACAGTGTCCCGTGGACCTCAGCAAGCTACCACCACCCGTGCCATCTCTCTCCAGGCCTGGTTCACCTGAGGGGAACATGTGCACAGAGTGGGGGCTCACTAAGGTCCCCTCTGACAAGCATCATCCATGATGCATATCCTAACTTTAAAAAGGATGTACTGGCATGGGCATGGTGGCACAGGCCCGTAACCCCAGCACTCTGGGAAACTGAGGCAAAAGGACTGTGCGTTCAAGTCCAGACTGGGCAAGTTAGCGACTTAGACCCTGTCTCAGACTAAAAATTAAAGAGGGATATAGGCTCTGTGTTCTATCCTCAGTAATACAGCAAAATAAAGAAGTGGGCAAGGGTCTAAGGGCACAGCTCCGTGGGTAAAGCCCTTGCCCGGCATGTGCAGAGCCGCTAGCGGTACATAGAGGAGAGCGTGGCCACGCAGACATTGAAACGACCCCCGAGACAGCTTCAGAGGACGCAGTCCACATTGTCAGGGAGAAGGGAGAGCATATATAGTGAGAGGCAGGGCCTGAAGTCCACGTCACACTCCATCCATCCAATCATCGCAGAGAATCAGAATTTAAGCCTTATATGGACATCCTGGGAGCGCAGCGTGCCAGGCCCAGGTGCTCGCGATGTGAGCCCTTCTAAATATGCTTGTGTCCATCCGACCCCTCCACGTTTCCCCCACGGTGATCCAACGGACAGTTCGCCGGAGGCTCCAGTCCACGGTTTGACGTTTCAGGTAACAGGTTGGGCTGAAGTCTCCTCGTGGGCATTCAGTTGTTTTGCTGCAACTTTCAGCCAGTTCGTGTCTCAGAGCCCCACAGGTGACACAGCTTTAGGCAAATTGAACTTCAGGTGCCACGTGAACCCGGTCACCCAAAGGTCCACCTCGCCCAGGGGCGATCGCGGCTCGGTGTCCGTTGGGGAGACCGGCCCAAACTAGGTCTCTGACCAAACCGCAGGTGCGTGAGTCACTATTTTCTACCACTTCTGTGGCTCGGTCTATAAATCGAGTCAGATCCTCTGCGGCCTTCTGTCTCGGCCCTTGCGAGGCTTGCGGGCCTCCCGCGCGGGTGGTTTTCGCCAGGCTGGCGGGGCAGAGGCCGCTTGCTCAGCACGGGGGCGGACCTAAGGCTCGGCCCGCAGGGCAGCTGTGTCGTCCCTCACCCTGCAAGCTTTCCTCGTATTTTCTTTTCCTCTTTAGCCCCGGCTTCTCCCCTTAACCCCGAGCCTGTCTTTCCCGAATCTTCCTTACACCCCTCCCTCCTCCCCCACCCACCCCTTATTTTGTTTTTTTCGCTTAGTCCCGGCTTCTCCCCTAACTCCGAGCCTGTCTCTTTCCCGAGTCTTCCTTAGACCCCGTTTCCTTTTCCCTAGTTTCAGCTTCTCCTCTGATCCTGAGCCTGGCTGAGGCGCAGCACGTGGGTCCCAGCTCCCCCAGGGACTGCCCTCCGCGAGTGCTAACCTCCCCTCCGTGTGTGAGCCATGAGGAGGGTTCGGCCAGGCTGCCACCACCTTGACAGTTTTGGCGCAGCCACTGCAGCCGGGCGTCCTGCGGAGAGGACACCGCACCTCCCCTAATTCCCAGGGGTCCACACCCACACGTCCCGATTGCACGTGGGCCCGAGCCGCAGAGCCCACGGAACTGCAGAGAGTGGGGTGACAGAGACACTGAAATGATCCCCCTAAGGACTCGTTTCAGAGGACGCCCCCGCTTTACCAGCGAGAAGGGAGACCATATATAGGGTGGGTGGGAGGCGGGGCCTGGAGTGCCGTCACGCTCCACCCATCCAACATCTCAGAGCATCGGCATTACTGCCTTATATGAAGTCCTGGGAGCGCAGCGCACCAGGCCCAGGTGTTCCCGATGGGAGCCAAGCATACTTGTGACCATCCGACCCCCCCAGGGTGCCCCTCTGCCATAGATCGCACCGTCTCTGCCGGTTCATCGGAGGCCGGGGTCCGTGGTTTGCCGTTTCTGGTAACAGGCTGGGCTGCAGTCTCCTCGCCCCCGGCTCGTGTCGCAGAATTCCCACAAGTGACACATCTTTAGGCCAACTGAGCCTCCTCGGGTGCCACGTGACCCCGGTCACCCAAAGGCCCACGCCGTCCGCTGGCGCTCGCCGCTCGGTGTGTTAAGCTCGGGTGTGTCTCCACCACACGCCTGCAACCGCAGCACTGGGGAGGCCGAGGCAGGAGAACTGCTCTAAGTTGGAGGCCAGCCTGGGCCCCACGGTGGGTTCAGGACCAGCCTGCGCCACAGAGCAAGACCCTGTCTCAAAAAAGAGGTAAATAAGTGGGAATGTGGCTCAGCGCGCACGCCTTGGGCCCAACAGCACCCCCACACTGGCAACTTTGGAGCCCTTTGTCCAGGGGACAACTGGGGCAGAGCCTTGCCCTGTCCTTGCCCCAGCTCCTTGAGCCCCAGTCCCGGGTCCTCAGCCCTCGTTCCACTGCCCGCAGACCGCCGCCTCCGAGTGCCTGCGTGGGAGATGTCACACATCCGAGACAGGGACAGTGTATTCCTGTACCTGCAGCAGGTACTTAGTAGACTCCACGGGGAACAGTCCACGCGGGCACGGCAAACGACCTTGAGGGCGACCCTGACCGTGCGCCAGGCTTCCCACGCGGTCCCTGCTGCTCCGCACACCTGCTCTGGCCTAGGACATCCTGGGGCGCACGCTGCGGGCGCGGGGACAGACGCGGGGAGGAAGTGAGTTTGGAGACCAGAGGGGTGCCGCGTGGACAGCCGCCCCTCCATAGGGCGGCAGAGTTGGGGGTCTGTGGGGCTCTGCTGCCATCTAGTGGTCAGTCTGCAAATGACACGCACGGCACTAGGAGGCCTAAGGACAGGGCCCATGAAAAGGCTTATGGAGGACTTCTCTTCCATAGAGACCGATAGATTGGGGGCTTTGGTACGTAAATGGTCGCAACTTGGGACCATCACGCTTAGGAAAGTGAGCCGCACGCTGAAAGTTAAATATTGCATGGTGTCTCTAATATGAGAAAGCCAGAACACAGGCATTTTATAGAACCAATGGGAGTGTTAGGAGTTGGGGGGGTGGAGGGGTGGGGGAGGTCCAGGAGGGGAGGGGAGGGGATTGTAATGTTGACACGATATATGTGTGCACAAAATACTCAAGCTCATTTAGTTATCATGGTGTTATCATACACACACACACATATATTGATAAAAATGGAAAAAAAGAATCTCAGGATTTTAAAATACATTCAAAGTTCAATACACACAAAGTTCAATCACAGAGCCAGGTGTGATGTGCACACCTGTAACCGCAGCTCTCTGAGACTGAGGCAGGAAGATCATAAGTTCGAGGCCAATGTGGATAATTTAGCAATTTAGGGAGACCCAGTCTCAAAAAGGGCAGGGGATGGAGCCCGGAGAGAAGGCCACGTCCCATCCCCAGCACCAGGGAAAGGAGATTCAGTGACAGCAGACGTACCCAAGCGCTAACTGGGACAGATCCCACCCCCCACCCCAGGAAGCGGGGTGGGTTCTCCCTGTGGCTCGCGTGGCTGGCCTTCTTATAGACATTTACCCTTTCCACAGCTGGAATGAATGTGCCCTATACTACTGACCACGGGCCCTTGGGGACAGTGACCCTCTGGGCATGAGGGACCAGTTTCACCGAAGACATTTTTCCACAGACAAGCCTAGGGGAGGGGGACGGCTTCCACGCACCACCTCACCCCCTGTACACCTTACTTCTGGTTCCGCTGTGACAGGTAATGAAACAACCTACAACTCACCAAGTGCCCCATGAGGGGGTCCCAGGAACTCAAGTGAGGAGAATAAAAAGGAACTTATTATTATTATTATGGTTATGAACCTCACACTGAAACGTATTACCACCCTGGTTACGAATTAGGCCAAAAGTTGTGGCCATGAGCCGCACCATCAGTGGACTGTGAACCCATCGTAACTGTCACAGTTAAGTCATTTAGTCACCATGGTGACGAGATCTCACTTTGCTGATATAACACTGCTAGATATTACTATGCCCAGGAAGCACACACATTTCTAAATCGCTTTTTAAGTATTTGATATATTTCAACATTATTCTTTTGACATCTTGATTTTTTTTTTGTTTTGTTTTCATTTTCTGATTTGTGCACTTGGAAACCTTCTGTGGAGGAATCCAGGCAGGGCTGTAGCTCAGTGACTGGAGCCCCCGCCTAGGAAGTGCAAGGCCCTGGGTTTGATCCTCCAGCACCACTGCACCTGTGGTGGCACAGGCCTGTTCTCCCAGCACTTGGGAGGCCGAGACAGGAGGACTGCCAAGTTTGGGATCGGCTTGGGCTACACAGTGAGCTCAGGACCTGCCTGAACTACAGAAGAGGACCCTGTCTCAAAAAGAGTCCATGACACACACAAAAGGTTAAAGGGCACCACCCTGGAGGCTCGGGGAAGGGACAGGTGACAATGGGCAGGACGAGCCACAGGGCTTCCCAGAGGAGCAAAGACAGAGGTCTCCTTGTCCCCGGATTGAACGTGTCCCACGGGGCGGTGGGGATGCAGGCCAGTGCAGCAGGGCCAGGCCTCAGCGGAGGGGACAAGCAGGAAGGGGGCTCTGGCTCCCCCACGTCCACCTCAGCCCGGCGTCCTTTGGGAAAGAATCCGAGAGGCTACTTCTTACTCAAAGAGAAACAGCTGGAAACCATTGTATTTTGGGAGGATTTTCATTAAGCAAGACTCACGCGGCTGACCCTCTGTGGGCAGGAGGCAGCTGGGGTGAGGGTGCAGGCCTGGCTTGCACTTGGGTCGATGTCACCCACGTCAACCTGGCCTGTCACCCCGACCCCACTAGCCACATGCACTAGGAAGGGCTTCTTGGTTGCAAGCAACATACAGACCAAGCTGGGACGAGCGGCACAGGCCTAGAATCCCAGCACTCGAAGAGGCTGAGGCAGGACTGCCAGGTGGAGCCCAGCCTGGGCAACTGAGTGACTTCGTGAGACTCTGTCTCAAAACTAAAAATAGAAAAGGAGTAGGGGCGGGGCTCTAGGCTCCACCTCCAGGACTGGAAAGAAAAGGAGGCGGCCCAGAGAGAAGCCCAGGGGCAGGGGAAGCGCTGTCCATCTCCCCAACCAGAGAAGTCATGGTCTGAATCTGGTGCACAGGCCTCCCAGCACTCAGGGAGGCTGAGGCAGGAGGGTCCCAAATTCCAGCCCAGCCTAGGAAACTGAGTGGCTTAGCAAGATCCTGTCTAAAAGGGCTGGGGTGGAGTTCAGTGTGAGTCTGGGGGTCCATCCGGGAGCAGGGAGGAGGGTCCAGGACAGCGACAGCAGAGGCTCCTGGGGACAAACGTGAGGGAGGGCGTGGCATCTTGCTTAAGCAGTTTTATTGATCATATATCCAGAATTCATTATATAAATCTTTCAAAACAATGAGCGATTACAAGAATAGTCACGAGTCAGCTCCGACTGACAAATACTGACACAGGAACCATTTTTACAAATACACGCGTTTCTTATAAGAATACTTTAATAAAGAAAATAAGTCTCTATCTATCTTGCAGCGGAGTCCTCGCAGCTGTGCCCCACTGGGCCAGCGCGGGTCCCCTGGCAGCACCGGGCCCTTCCAGCACTCCCGATTCCCTCGGCAGCTCCTCACGGTCAAACCCTCCTGAGATGCTCCCGGCTTGAAAGCTTTCGCGCTACCCTGTCTAATCTTCCCTAAATGAAAGAACTCCTGTATTCAGGCGAAAAGAGGTAATTTAAATGACACTCCTTCAAAAGAGAACTTGGATTACGGGCTGGGCGCACAGCCCCAGGTGCTCCCCTCGGCAGGAGCAGGGAGCGTGGACCGAGGCAATCACGGTGATTGGTGACGTCCTCACTTGCCACCCCGGCTGGAGCAGCTGGCTGGCTACACGTGTGGTCCTGAGAGCTCCTCGCCGGCGAGCGTCAGGGGCGAGCCTCGACAGCCTGAGCCTGCCTTGCTCACGGGAGCACCATGCACGCTGGGCCCTCCCAGCTCAGGGTCACAGAGGGAGAGACTTAATATAAGGACGTGGCAGTAGTGACAGAAAATACTGAAAATCTGAGAAAGGCAAACGACTCAGGCCGTTGGTGCCTCACGCCCAAGGTGGCCCAGGACACTGGCACTCAGACTCCAGGCAGCTGGGCTCTGCCTCGCACATTCTCCCTAGGGCCACGGCCTTGACGTGGCCTCATGTGCCCCTGCAGGCCAAGCCACTTTCCAGAGCCCAGGCCGTGAGGACCCAAAGAGACAGGACCCGCAGAGGAGACGCCTGGCCTGCACCCCCCGGGCCCTGTTCCTGGTGTGGGCGCTTGGCGCAGCTCCAGGCCTTGCTTCTGAGTGACACCCCAGAGCCGAGCCGCCTTCTGCACGTGGGTTCCCGAGCGCTCGGCTTCCACTTTTCAATAGCCTGAAGCGCCCAACTCCACCAGCCCACGTGCAGTGACAGACAGAACGGCGCGGGGACGACACGGTGCCCCGTGTCCCTTTGTTTTTATTTCTCTCGGTTTTCGTCCTCGCCCCAGTGTAACAAATCACTATGGGTTTTTACCAAAAGCCGCAGCAGTGGCTGCGGGTGAGTTACTCTGTGTGACCAGAAGTGCCACCGGTCATGCGTGCGCACGGCTGGCGGCGGCCGGAACCTCTACTGCAGGGACTTGGCGAACTCCGCGTAGTCGATGTAGCCGTCGTTGTTCTTGTCATCGTCCTTCAGGACGCCGTCAATGATGTGCATCAGCTCGGCCTCGCTCATGAGCGGCGCCTGCTCGCTCCCCTCCTGCAGAACACGGCCAGCCGGGGTGAGCGGCGTGGGAGACGCGGGCCCGGCAGGGCCCGGGCAAGCCTCAGGCACTCCCTAAGGGACAACCCAGCCGTGCTCCCAGTGGCCACAGTGACCCCAGCTGGGTACCCAACAAGAGCACACCGCTCCAAGCAAAGGTGCAATGTCAAATCTGAGGACTCAACTTCTCATTTCAATTTCCTCCTTTAGAAAATGAGAGTTCAGCTGGGCCCCATGGTGCAAGCTTAAAACTCCAGCAGGACGGGAGGCTGAGACAGGAGAATCCTAAGTTCAAACTGGGCCTGGGCAAGACAGTGTCAAAATCAAAAATCTAAAATGGAAAGGGGACATAGCTCAGGTTGAAGACCCTGGGCTCAATCCCTAGAACCACAAAAAGACAAAAAAAAAAAAAAAAAAAAAAAAAAAAGATGGGAATCCAGGGTCACAGTGGCTGTCCCCGCCCGCCCAGGTGGAGGCCACAGCCGACACGCTCTCGGGAGCCGAAGGGCACTGTGGGCAGCGCACAAACCCAGGCCACCGCCACCCCCCCTCCCCCGTGTGCCCAACCTGCCTTGCGTACTTTGCCCTCTCTGCACCATGGACAGCTCCCGTGCTCCCAGGCAGGGCAGGAGTGCTGAAGCCAGCCCAGGGCCACACCCAGGTGCCCCGGAAAGGGCGCAGGTGGAAGGAGGCAGAAGCGGGCAGCTGGCAGACAAAGGCGCGCCACCCAGGACACCGAGCCTCGGGCGACCTACCTCCTTGTGGACGTGCGTGATGGCCATGGACAACTCCAGGCCATCCAGCAGGTTGTTGCCGTCGTAATCATGCATCTTGAAGTAATGCAGCTGCAGTTCCTGCGGGGACATCTCCGCCTCGGGTTTGTTGATGACGCCTTCCAGATGCTCCATGATATGCCTGGAGCCAACAGTCAGATCATGCCAAACCTTACAGGCTCTGAAACGCTGACAGTCCTAAGCTGCCGCCAGGTGTGTGGCACATGCCTAAAATCCTAGTAATCGGGGAGGCTGAGGCAGGAGGAGCCTGAGTTTGAGGGTGTATTCCTAGCATGCACAAGGCCACGGTATGATCCCCGTACTGGGGGTGGGATCGAGGTATGAACTTAGACTTAACCAGCTCAGTATTGTGGGTGTTTCCCCCTTTATTATTAGACTTTTCTTATATCACTTAGGCAGGCTATTTATTTGTGTAGCAGTACAGGTGACAGAACCCGGGGCCTTCACACTGAGCTCCCTCTCCAGGCCTTTCATGCATTTTTAAATTTTGGACAAGTCCTTAAGTGGCTCAGGCTGGACTCACACCTGCCATTCTGTGAGCCTCCACACTCAGAGGGCTACAGATTTGAAATTATCTTGGGGGGCTGGAAGAATAGTACAGAGATGCTACCTGTAATCAAAGCATTTGAGAGCCCAAGACAGGAGCATCTCCGTGAGTTCAAAGCCAGCCTGAGCTACACAGTGAGTTCAGGACCAGCCTGGACTATAGAGAAAGAGCTTGTCTCAAAGAATAAACAGATAAAACAAAATATGGTTAAAGTCATTCAAGGAATACAAACTGTAATGAGTGAGGCTTCCTGGTCAAAGACAAGAGCCATGATTAGTGATTCAAGGTCTGCATGTGTCAATTAAAAAAACAATGCCTTGTCAGAGTCAAGACACCTTAACCACATGCAGGACTCTGCCACTGCTGCTGCGTCTGCCTGTACGTGTGCCCGACAATCTGCACTGTCTGTCTGTCTGTCTGTCTGTGCTGGAAGTTAAAGACTGAATTCAGACAAATAATTCACCCTCCCTGGGCCCCCAGGCCCTGCGCCTGTGGGAGCGGTGATGAAAAAGCATACCTAATGGGTGGCCAAGGGGCAGCCCTCGGAAGGAAGCCCTGTGAGGAGGAAGGGATAGGGGACCCAGCAGCGCTGGCTGCTGGCCAGGACATGATGGCACACACGGCCCGGGCCCGCCCCGGCCCCATACGTACTCTTGGTCGTGCACCGTGTTCTTGTCCAGACCCACGCTGCCATGATGCGGGGCACTGCCCCCAGGCGCCTGGGCCCCAGCCCCTGGAGCACAGAAGGCCCAGAGCAGGCCGCACAGGAAGGGGCCTCCAAGCAGCTGCAGGGGTCTCATGGTCACCGGTGCCTAGGAGGGAGACACGTGAGGTGAAAGTGAGCCCGGGACAGAGCACGGCAAAGCGGCCAGGGCCAGCTCAGCCACGGACCTGCAGGGGGACCGTGGGCTCCCCAGGCAGGGAGGGGACCGAGCAGCCGTCAGAGAGACCACCATGGGGAAAGGGACAGGCAGAGCCCTGGGCCCACATCCCTACTCATTAAAAGCTGGATTTGTTTTCTTCTGGGACAGTCAGGGACCTTAACGCCATTTCTACTGTCGACCATGACTATCAGAGGCTACAGACACGCTCACTAAAAACAGGTCAAAGTTGACCTTCACCTTGTACCCGCTGCGGCTGTAAATCTGGGTCACATTCCTTCCCGGCTGTGCTCAGGGATGTGGTGGCCCTGCTGCTGGCCACACAGGGTATGCCTCTAACAGGGCTGATGAGCTCTGGGCTACTGGGGACACCAAGATAGGGGACTTACAGGGACATTCATCTAAGCCCAGAAGCTGTCAGCCACTGTCCTAAACATGTGATCATCTGGATTCCCGGAAAACAGAGGCTGCACCATGACTGAAGACCCGACCTCGTCCCAAGCCTGAAGCATTCCAGGAGGCGACAGCGATTAACAGCCTGACCCCTCCACCACACTGGAGGCCCCGCCCTTTTCCCTGACTCTCCTTAATTAAAGGCCAGCCTGACCTTTGTCAGAAGCCAGAGCTGGAGCCCCTTATCACTTCTCTTTCTAATTAAAGGATGAATTTGTGCTTTAATTTCCATTACTAATAAGAGCAAGGACCCACGCATGATGGTTCTACAAGATCATAGTCTCGAGGTGTGTCCTGCCCACAAGTTTCCAGTGGGTGGACAGAAACACAACCCCCCCACCCCAGCACCAAGACAGGAAGGAATGAAGGAAGGACATCTCCCGGGGTGACCCGGAAACAGGGAAGGCTTCCCTGAGAGCACGGCGGGTGTGGGAGGGTTGAGGGTGTCTACAACACCCGTGGGGAAGGACAAGCTGTTCTGTCACTCAGAGGGTAAGGCGGGCACATGGTGCTGAGGGCAAAGGACAAAGAGGCCGTGTCGGCCTGGGCTCCGCACCCAAGTCCAGGGGGACAGGCGAGGTCAGGGCCTGGCTTCCTGAGCTTCCCTGGGGAAGGCACACGCTGGCAGGGGCAGAAACCCAGGGGCCCAGGGGAGCCGGAAAGCAGGTCCCATTCACTTCTGCAAGGACACTGGGAAGAGGACGGCCAGTCCTGCCTCATCTACGTCCCAGGGTGATGAACGCAGCACATGACAGGCCACTGGAAAGGGCACAGAGGATCACGGTGACCTCCAGAACTGCAGTCAACAGGGCGGCACAGTCTCGAGCCTGGCGGCACAGGCCTGCAGTCTCAGCATTCTGGGAGACTGAGGCAGGAGGGTCACAGGCTCAAACCCTGCCTGGGCCACTTAGTGACGTTTCCCAGCACAAAGAACAGAAAAATGTCCTGGGGATGCGATGAAGAGCAAAGGCCCTGGGCTCCGCCCCCCAGCACTGGGGGACAGAAGAGCAGGTCAGGCTGGCCCTCCGTAGCTGCTGCCTCGGTGGCAGCCCCGGTCCCCCTGGAACTTAAGAGACTGACCTCAAAAAGGAGGGTATAGGCCAGCCAGGGAAAGACCTGACCCAATGCTCATGTCCCAAAAGGCCTGGTGGATTCTGCCAGATGTCAAGGGCCACTGATGGCCACCGGCCCAGCAGAGAACCGGTTCCACCCAAGCACTCGCTACACTGGGGACACAGCTCAGAGGCTGCCGCTGTCCCATGCGCTGGGGTGGGGAGGCGGAGGCATCCCAGCCCCCTCCATTACTCAGTTAGAAACTGCCCCAACCCTGTTTCGCCCACCACCTCCCAGGGAACTGCCCCTAT